>BLBF01000041.1:6258803-6281167 GCA_015471245.1 Laticauda colubrina
GCAGCAGCAGCAGCAGCAGCAGCAGCAGCAGCAGCAGCAGCAGCAGCAGCAGCAGCTTCAGAGTCAGTGCCAGGGGATGGGATGCTGGTTTTGCCCTTCTTCACCTTGCCAGGGCTTGAACGAGTTAGGCACAGACTTCCTCTTCTTGCCTGACTGACGAACCATGGTGTTCCTGCAAGATGTATGTGGCAGCACGTCTTTCCCCTATATGCTGACTGTGTGCATGCTGCATCCTTTTATATCCGCGGAGCTGACGCAATTCATACTCCCCGCATGCGCAGTGAATGCTTTGCATCTGATATACATCCGCGTGGCATCCCCTTTGTTTCCTATAGGCGTCCGTGATGCATCCGCTTCATCTGCTATGCATCCGCCCCTTCCACTATGCGTCCGCTTTGAAATTCTCCCCCGGAACCCCTTCGGAGGTGTCATCTGCTTCCATCCATTTTCATCTGCTAGGCTTCCTATGAACATCCGTTTAACATCCCTGCTACATACTACCCACGTCCATTCTTTTCCGTTCTGTTTATGCAAATTTTTGCCACTTTTTGGAGTGGATGACAATGGATGGAGCCACCCCTGAAGTTTTGTTCATCCGCTGTGTCCTTTATGCATATGTTTTGCATCCGTGGGCCAGTGGGATTGGGCCTTAAGTCAACTTCACCCACTCTTTTTTAGCATTTGGACTCTTTTCTCCACAGCCTCTTCCATCAGAGTTCTGGATCTGATGTAAATGTGTGGATACTTGTATATGTGTGGCTATGGCTTAGCTGCTAAAGGATTCACTAAGTGGCAAATTTCAGTTCCGCTGGATTGTTGTTTTTCTATTCTGTTATTGTTGCTTTGCTTTTACCAGACTGTAGCTGTCTCTTCTTCCTCTTGTTGCACCCAATTTGCCAATTGCTCCTTACTGTTCCTGTCCCCTCCACCCTCCTGCCCTGGCTGTGGCTTGATTTTTTTACTTCTTTCTTCCTCCCATACCCAGGCTTGAAGCCTTGAAATATGCACTTAAAAGCAGAACTGGTAATATTTTCTACACCCTCCTGCTTTTATTGTAATTCCTTTTAACACCAACTGTCCATCTAGGAGACGGAAAAAAGGAGAGAGATTTATGGAGGTTCTAGGAAGCCATGTAGCTTAATGAAGGAAAAAGGAGGAGGAACAAACTTGCTCCTTTTAGAAGCTCTGGTTCCCCTCTCCCATTTCTCCCCCAACCCCGAAAAACAGCAGAAAAAATACAAAATGTTGTTCTTTCACAAGTATACTCTCCTTCAAAAACTAATGGGAAGGAAGGATTCACATCTTCCACATTTTTGTATGTAACTTGTCTTCCACAGTCCAAACTAGCCATGCATATGCTTACATATTAAATGCATGTTATGTTTTATTCTAGATGAGGAAAGTAATATTTTATCTTTTTTAAATGCTATACAATAGGTATAGGTATATATGTATATAAACAGTTCTGTATAAAGTAGAGATACCTTTTAAATCAATCTATTAGTATGTTTTGTCCAATATGTACAGTGTTCAGAGCTCTTCCACTTCGGAACTACACATGTGTTCACTACTATTAACACTTTGGCAATTACTTTTATCAGACCATCATCTCTCTCATCTTCTAATTGCCACAATAAATAAATATTGAAATTCACCATGAATTTTCCTGTTTCTTTGATAGACTCCTAATCTGTCAATCTGCTTAGTTTCTTACAAACAAATTGTACAGTAGAAGTGGGCAGAGATTCTTCCCTCCATGTTTTGCTACTATCAACCCAAAGTAATGTTTAATTACTATCAATCAAAAGTGATTACCAAACATTTTTCATGAGTGTTAACAAAACAATTGGATAATACAATATGTAATTTCATAACTTTAATAAATGTAGATAAAAAATGAAATTGTAAATGTCACCATTCTCAAGTATGCTATTTATCTGAGAGATTTCTATAAACGATATGAAGTGAAAAGATCAAGTTGTTGATTCTTTGTATTGATCAACAATATCCAAATTGATCAATTGGTTCTATTGTCTTAAAAGTCCAAATACCACTCTAGATTTTGCTTGCTGCTTAGAAATGCTCCTAGAGTTGACATTATATCCTCAAATATTTTATTTTGTGCCTTTTAGTTTGAGCGGTGTTTATGAAATTTGGCCAAGAAAAAGAAGTATTTTATAAAATATATGTAGCATTGTATTTCAGGATCCATTGAAAATCAATCTTAATTATTGCACAGATTCAAAGAGAGAGAGGGAGGGAGAGGAAGGGAGAGAGAGAGAGAAACAGAATGGATTAAAATGCACTTTAAGATATGACAATATTTTTAAGGGATTATTTCCATGCCTGCTGCTCTGTTTTTGAGAGCAAATAGATTATTGCTTCAAGAAAATAAACTACCATAATTCTTTAATTCAGATAGTAGATATGAAATACTGTTTTTTGAACACTGGGTGGCAAACCTGCACCATTCTACATAAAATTTCATCTTGGTGTAAAGTGGAATGAGGAGAAATAATATTTTTTTAATGTTGCTGAAATTTCTTAACTTGAGTTATTTTTTAAGAAAGATAAGTTTTCCCAAGTCCACTTTTTTAATGTAGAATATTATAATTTAAATAGATCACACTACTGTTTATCAAGCAATATAAGTAATATGCATTAATTGTGACTTAGAACTGCACTTCCTCTATGTGTTATTTGCATGATTACTGCCATGGTCTACACTATTTTGATGGCTAATAAAGGAATGATATGCTCTAAAACAGTGGTTCCCAACCTATGGTCAATGGACACCTGGCAGGTGGGGGGTTGCTATGTCATCACAGCAGATCTGTGAAGGCTTGAAGAAATGTTAGTTTACATTTTGACTTAAACTTTCATGGCCACGGTCCATGGCTATGGTCATAAAAGGTATTTAAAGAGGGGCTATGATGAAGAAAAAGTTGAGAACCATTGCTCTAAAAGACAATCCACATGATTTGTATATGCAATTTGCTTGCTGGGCAAGAATCGATATCAAAAACCCTTTGTCACCCTGTTCCTGGCTGTATATAATAACTATGGGCTCCATCAATACTTCCTCCCATACCATTCCTGTAAGAAAATCTTAGTCTTCAGTTCTTGAAGCAAGAACTGTTGGGCAGGATTTACAATTGTTAACAGACTTTCTGGTGCTGGGATTTAACAAATAGTTCTTGTTCCAGAGAGCAGAGAAGTGACTCTACAAATGTTGCAAATGAAATTTCCCTGAAGCCCCAACCAGGAATGCATTATAGAAATATCTGGAGAGCCAAAATTATTGTACATGTAGTCCTTATTTAATGACCACAATTGAGGTCAGAATTTGGATTGTAAGTCATTGTGGTCATTAAATGGGTCACCACATGGCATAACTTTATTTTACAATCACTTTTATGAGAGTTGTAAAGTGAGTTACCATGGTCTTTAAGCAAACTGTGGTCATTCAGTAAATTCATTCTCCCAAATGGGCATTTTTTGTCAGAAAAGATCATAAATGTGAGCACCCAAAATGTGACCATGTGACCATGGTTTTGTGTGCTGCAGTTATTTTGAGGACAGGTTGTAAGTAACTCTTTTAATCCATTGTAACTTAGTTCTTAATTGAGGATTACCTGTATTTCTTGATATATACAGTTTTCTACCCTGGCCTTTTGTACTTCCAGCCTCATATTGTGTCATGCTCCTGACTCCGAGGGAGAGGAGAAACAGCAGACAGAGAGTGGGAGTGTGGCTCTGGGGAAGGAAGTGGCCCTGGTCCCCTTCATGGGCTGCAGCTGTAAGGATTGTTAAAAGGACAAACTGTGCATGGCCCAGTGCTGGAAGCAAAGCATGCATTATTCTTGACAGAGCTTATCTGTGTTTTGGCTTCCTCCCAACTGTGGTGGCTACATTACCTCGTAGAAGGCTGCAATTAATCATCCTTGCCTGCCATAGTAATTCCTTCAGTGTGGTTTGTGTTGTGTTTTTTAATTTCTAATTAACTTTACTTTGGGTGCAGACTGCATTTACTCCTTCTGTAAACTGTTTTCTTTCCAGCTGAGGATAATTGGACATTGGGGTCAAGTTAGAGGCATTAAAGGAACTTAATTCTATTTTTGTGCCTTGGTTATTTTTGTGTCACACCCTGGGTCATCACATATTGTTTGATGTACTGTAAAACCACAGTGTGAGGTTTTAGACTGTTCTTGGGGCCAAATATAAAAGAGTCTGATTTGCAACAGACAAATGGTAATTTTATCAGTGATAGGTGTAGTTGACAAAAAAAAATACAATAATTAACATCCTTCACAGTGCAATTCTCTTCATCCAGATTGTATTACTATTCCTAACAGTAAAGTAATTGTTATGATTTTGAAGGCATTGATATTTTCCCCTTAAGTCTTAAGTCTTGCCCATTCTGCTATCATCTTCTCATATCTTCCATATCATGGCATCTTTCCTACTCATGGAGCTGCTATTACTGAAGCTTCCTGCCTTCTGTTTCATCCTCTTCTTTGTGCCAAATTTCCATTTGTTCACTCTCTTCATTTTCCCTGCCTCTTTCTTCTCCAGTCACTTTCTTTGCCTCATCTGAGCTGGACTTCAGGGCATCTTTATATTTTTGATATCAAATATACTTGTACCAATAGTAAATTTCCAACAGTTATCACTCTTGTCCCAGCCAAATTTTAGAGCCCCTCACTCTAGACCTGGGATTATGTCTGTGCATACTGCTGCATATTTCCAGATCACAAGACTGTGTTATTATAGGCATCAGTTAATTACCTGAGCAGAGATATGAACATATGGCTTCTCTCATCAGAAAGTTCATAAGGCTTCTCTCAGCATAGTCTTTGAGATATATTGAAAGGCAATTAAGATTTTTGACAGTGTAGATTTCTGAGCAACTGCAGTAGAATTTGGTCCTGTAAATCTTTGATAAGCAGAATGATAGATCAGATTTTTGATTAATCCAGACAGTTAGTCTGTAAGTAATTTCCCCCCTAGCTTGGATTATAGAACATGTGGGATGGTAACACGGCTTTTAAACATGTTTCTCCTGTGCACAAATAAGGATTTTTGATGCCTAAGTCTTGCCTGATAAGGCTTGTATTCCTTGGACACTGTGTTTATTGTAAAACTTTGGAAATTCCAATCTCTTTCTCTTAAACTAGAACAACAGAGTTGGAAGCAGAAGTGGAATTCAGCAGATTCTGACCTGTTCTGGAGAACCAGTAGCAGAAATTTTGAGTAGATTGGAGAACCGGCAAATACCACCTCTGGTTGGAGATTTTACAGTATCCTTCCCCTGCCACACCCACCAAGCCATGCCCACAGAACCAGTAGTAAAAAAAAATGAATCCCACCACTGGTTAGAAGGGACCTTGGAAGTCTTCTAGTCCAACCTCCTGCTTCTGCAGGAAACCCTATACCATTTCAGATAAATAGTTATCTGATCTCTTCTTGAAGACTTCCAATGTTGGGGTGTTCACAACTTACCATGAGTGGGTGGGTGTCATTGGTGGTGCTATGAAGCATAGGTGAGTGGGTGGGTGGATGCTGCAAGTAGGAAGGCAGGCAAAAAAACAAGTGGGTGTGACTTGTGATCTTCTGCTGGCTTCCCCATTGACTTTGCTTGTGAGAAGCTAGCGGGGAAGTTTGCAAATTGGCAGTCAAGTTTGCAAATGGCATTTTGAAATGGCGGGACTCTGATGGCTGCAACTTTGCTGATTAATTGTAAGTCCTCTTCATTCAGTATCTTTGTAACTTTGATCACTGAGCAAAAGGTGAGAACCTGAAGACTACCTATACAAATATTTACAGAAAAATAGGAAGGCAAGAGCAACATAAAGTTGAAAGGAATTCAAGGCTGAAGGCAAAAACTTATTCACAAATCACAGCTGAACTATGAAATCAGGTTTACAGACTACAATAGCTTGGTGCACATATCAAAGCAAATCAAAATAAAATAAACCATGAACCATGAGGCCAGATACTTTGGTTTTTTCACAAACCAATTAGTTCCAAAGGACCAACAGAAACAGGCGGAAATGACACTTTTACTGTAATAACTTTTTCACAAAGAATTGGTTTTGCAAAACAAAAGGGAAGATGCTTCCATTTTACTCTCTTCACATTTCTTTTAAAGAAATATTAGCAAGGAGCCACAGCAAGATTGTTCCTGCAATCTTGACCCTTAATTGGCTAATTCTGAGCTCAGCCTCATTTCTTAATTTGTTGTATGTAGGAAAACAGTCCTTTATTTATGGATATTTTTAGACTCCCTTCAGATCTGGATGGCATTCACTGCTGCCAGTTATTACTTTTGTTCCCTATAGACTGTAAGTGGAACTGCAATTACCATAAGGGCACATTGTTGTTGTTATCATTGATCTTTCATTGTTCCCAACTACATTTATGACGATAACATAGCTTTGTTTCTATGGAAATGACAAACCAAATTATTTTAGCTGTTAGTATGTTTTAAAATCCATATTTAGTACTGAAATGCTTCCATCAGGATGCTATTTATTTAATTTCTCAAATTTCCAATCTACCCCAAAACTTGATACTATTTGGATGAATCAGATAGTTAAATATTAGTTTGGAAAAACATTTTAAAAAGAGTAAAAAAAATTAAAAAGCAATAAAATATAAATATGTATAATAATGAAACATAACATTATCTATTTGTCTACCTATTTATCCCACTATTCCAATGCATAGTTGGCATTCAGTTGAAATGAGTTCAGAATTATTAAAATATCTATAAGTCGCGGAATGCCAGATGGACCATTAATGAGGATGCTCGAAATCAAGAAGACCTCTTTCTTAGATCTCTTACCTCAATCACTTGATAAGAAACCTCATAGTGGAGCCTCTAATAATGACCAAGGTATACAAGCAGAGTATAAACTAAGATTATCTGTGCTATTTTCCCTCCTGTCAGATGTTTTGTGAGATTTCAAAAAATACAGAAGCAGCATAGAGACACACTTCAAAAGAATTGTTTGAGGATAATGCATGTTGATGTCTTTAAAACAAGTGAACAAACAGTACTTCCAGAGAATATATATGTGAATTTGCTGTTTGCCTGGTGTCATCCAGGGGATAATCCTATTAGCAATACCTTGATTTGCAACAGTTCATTTAGTGACTGTTTGAAGTTACAATGGTACTGAAAAAAGTGATTTATTATCGTTTTTCACAGATATAACCTGTCTAGCATCCCTGTGAACAGGAGATCAAAATTCACATTCTTTCCAACTGGTTCATACTTATGACCATTGCAGCATCCTGGGTTTATGTGATCAACTTTTGTGACCCTCTGACAAGCAAAGTCAATGGGAAAAAAAGAGATTCACAGATTAATAACAGCCAGATTATTAACTTATCAGCTGCGGTGATTGACTTACCAACTTGGGCAAGAAATGTCATAAAATGGGGAAAAACTCACTTAAACAAATGTCTCACTTAACAACAGAAATTTTGGGCTCAATTGTTGTTGTAAGTCAAGGACTATCTGCACCTGCTTAGAAAGTTGCTACATCATTTGAGCTTCACCCTACACATTTGTAGAGTGTTTTGGGTATCTCTGCAATATCTGGAACTCTAAAGCATTTTCAGTTCCTCTTTAAAGGATATTAAATTTTCATGAATTAGAGGCTAATGTTTTAAACATGTCTCATTATAGGAGACAAATTCACCAGTCATCTCTGTTAATTAAAATCATTTTCCCCTTCTTTGGAATTTGAGAGAGAGGGAGGAGGGATGGAGACAGAGGGATGGGTGGGAGGGGGGACAAATTTGATTCAACAATGGGAAAGGCAAAATGGAATTTTAACTTGTCTCATCAGGATACTTTTTCAGCCAATATTTCTATAACTATGTAGTGTTTAGCATTCTGTTCATCCATTTTTTCCTGATTTAGGGTAGATGGTATGTATGTCTGATGCCCCAAGTTAACTTAAGAATTGTTTTGTCCCTGAACTACTGTTTTATTGAAATTCAACTTCAGTGGGAAACTTCTAAAAATGGCAACAAAAAAAGCTTTCAGTGGCTCTTTGCTGTCGGCTAGTAGGCATTTGGATCTTCCCAGTCCAGATATGGCAGTTCTTTGATTACAAGCCAGAATCTTGTAATACTACAAGCCAGTAGTAGTAAAAGCAAAATGATAAAACATTAACACACCTATAAATTTAAAAACTGGACAAATAGGTTCTGCTTATGCCTCACTTTTTGGCTTCTACCTGCAAGTGAATGTCATTCTTTTTTAAGCACAATTCTCCCAGTCTTTACTTAGCAACATTTATTGAAAAGAAAGGTATGACTTTACAAACATGCAAGTTAATGGAACTTTTTCTCATCGAAAACTGATATATCTCCAAAGTACAGTAGGGTTATGATTTTTTTTTTTTTTTTAGATTTTGCTGCCTTTCTGTGAACTGGTGAACGAGCAGATCTTTTCACTAATAACAAAGGAGCTTGCAAGTGGCTCTTTGTGGTTTTTTAATTGTTTGGGAACCAAACATTACAGCACATCTTGCAAAAGTTGTAAGCCTGATATTCCTTTTTCCTATGCCATTCACCCATGCCTTCTCAGATAGGTTGATTTGTGTATCTCTCCATCCTGGGGAAAAAGGTAATCTCTCTCCTTTTTCCTTTCTGCTTTGTGTCTCTGCTGGTAAGTTCTGAATGGCTGGTATATCGACCAGTCCTATATAAGCATTGTGAGTCAATACAAGTAGTTGTCAACTAACAATCATTTGTTTAGTGACCATTCAAAGTTCAAAAAAAAATCTGATTTGTGTGTTTTTCATACTTATGACCTTCATGGTTCAATATCTGAGAGCTTGGCAACTGGTATATATTTATTGCAGTTGCACTATCCTGGGGTGATATGATCATTATTTGTGTAATCTTCCCAGCTAGTTTCTGACAAGCAAAGTCAATGGGCAAAGTCAGATTCACTTAATGTCTGCATGATTCACTTAACAACTGCAGTGATTCTCTTAACAACTATGGCAAAAGTTGTAAAATGGGGCAAAACTCAACTGTCTTGCTTAGCAATGGAAATTTTGGATTCAGTTGTGGTTGTAAGTTGAGGACTACCTTATATCAAAAAATATTCTTCTTATCCCAAAAGATAATAGAAACCAATATAGATTTGGAGAACAAGCATAGTTTTTATCATGGATAATGCAACATCATTTTTCCCTCATTGGTAACCATTAAAAATTACCTAAGCTGCTCCTGTACCTCTCTTTCTTCCATCCAACCACTACAAACTCTGTTTTCTTGCAATGTCATTATCCCATTCCTTTCCTGATAAGGTGGGGGTTGGTGGGAAATTAACCCTTTACTCATGTTCAGCGATGATAGTCATTCATTACTTCAGTACCCTTGGCTGAAAACCAAAAAAAAGTGTAGACATACAGAAGAGATATAGATAGACATCTCTTTACATCCATTTAATAGGTCATAGAGATGTTAGCAAGGCAGATGAGATACATCTAAAAAATATTGCAGCTCAGAGGAATGCCAATATCAGTATCAACCCCATTTCTCTTAATAATTTTATGTATGTTGAACTAATATTGAACTAATATAATACAATAGATTTCTGTAGAAAAGCAAGAGCACAAGGATGGTTCTCTCCTTGCCAATTATTTTGCTGTTTGCTCAAAATATCTAATGCTGGAAAGAACATCTCTGATTGTCAATTATTTACCTGGCTATGTGGTTATCTGAATTGTTTATCATCCTAAATTGGATCCAAAGATGTCTTCCTGGAAATAAGAGAGCAAATTTTGATTGTATAGATAGGGAATCCATAGGTATGAAATATATATAGGTATATGTGGCAGAAATATATATAGTATAAGTGCCACATACGTATATATGGCAGCTTATTTGTTCCTTATATGCCACAACTCAGTTTTGAGGAATGTGAGGCACTGAAGGAAGAGAGAAAAATGTCCTATTCCAAGTCACTGCATGATGGTGTATATATATTCTCCTTAAACTTTGTTTCCAAGTATGGGAAACTGTTTCTGAAAGTGTTTCTAATAATACGATAAATGCATTCTTCAATTTCTCTATATGTGCGTCTCTCTCCTTAAAGTTAGATCTTTGCATGTGTTTATTCTTTTCTTTGCAGGTTTTTCTCCAGTGTTATGTATTAAAACAGCTGTGGCCTATATTGTAGTAGCTGCTTTAAGGGTTTGGTGGTTGTTACTCTTCACCAGAATTTTGCTTACTTTGTTGTGACCTATTTCGAACTTTTATAATATTTATCTTAGTTTACAGTGTAATAATTTCTCTCAGGAAAGTGGATCAAAACTACTTTTGAAATAGGACAATTCTGAACAAATTGGTTAATATTGCTTACTGGTTAGTGCTGAATGAATGTGATCTTGTTAGATCTGACAGTTTCCAGAGAGGATACCTGAGTTAGTTCATTGCATTAAAATCAGAAGAATGCTCTCTGAAATTTTAAGCAGATGAATATATTTAGGATGGCATAAGCTTTCATGGTTGCAGTACACTGAAGCATTTTGCTGAGATGCAAATGGAATCAAAGAAAGGTGAAATGCAGAACACAATTACCCATATTTAATTTCATTGTCCCTGATTTACTACTTAAACCTTGTCTTCAGTATGCGTTTAAGTGTATGCACACACATATACATTCATAACTGGCCATATAACTGCATGGTGAAGGTAGGCTTTAGTCCATGAAATTCATCCATAGTACATTTATTATTCTTTAAGATGCTCACTGACTTTGTTCTTACAGTTGACAGTATATTCTGTGCTGGGGAAGTTGTCTGATTTATTTTTGCAATTTTTGCAAGCATTGGTAGCCTTTATGTTTGCTTTATATATTTCAATAGTTTATTAGTTATATTTACACAGCAGGGATGGTGTTTTTTTACTTTTTGATTTGAAGTGGCCAAATACTCCATTCATATTTTCTCAGTTGAACTTTCTCATGGTTTGGAGTTTTTGTTTCAAAGCTTAAAATGGTATGAAAAAAACAAGTGATCAGATAGAGTACTAATACCTGATTGTGGAGCATATCTTTGTGTGCTTAATTTTCCAATTTCTTTTGTTCTCACAAGGTACTCAATCTTTCCATTGAAGATTCATTTACAAGCTATGCTAGTTCCTCTCCACACGAACAAAATTTGCAAGGTGTACATAGTACAAATCATGGCACTAATTTTTAAACCACTCCAGATAGCACTGGACTAGATGGACCAAACTCCCAACTTAATATAAGGGTTCGTATACATCCTCCATTACAAAAACAAAATAAATCTGGCCATATGTTATTTTTCTCAGAACACCTTGAATTTGACAATGACTTGTAGGTAAAATATACTGTTTGTTAGCCATCTGTCCAAGCAGAGTTTGACATATACAATTGGCAGAAGTCACTTGATACTTTCAGTTGAACACTATGTGGTGCCAGAGATTGCTTAAAGCTATAAATATGGGGATTTCTCTTTCCAGTCATTTTTTCATGATGATACTGAAAAACTGGGTGCTGTAGGAATATGACATTTTCCAGAGGGTGAGCAAAATGCAGCAGAGCTAAGCTAAATTTGTCAGGGTTGAATGCTAATAAGGGAAATTGGTTCATAAGAAAGAGAATCCCAGAGTCTGTTCTTCTATCTCATAGATTACTTGTGATAATGAGATATTAGCAAGATGTATATCAAAGCAGGATGCCTGTGTAAAGAATTTCTTGAATGAACATCAGCCAGAATCTAAGCAAAGCTCCTATTAATCTGACCATACTTTTACCAAAGTTAGGTAGGTTCATAAAAAATAGTTCTTACTACTATTGTATGTATCTATTCTAATCTTACTATATACTATATTTTTTGGACTATAAGATGCTCTGGACCAAGGTCTTAAATTTGGCAGTTTAAGACTTGTGGACTTCGACTCCCAGAATTTCTGTGCTAACATGACTGGAGGAGGAATTCTGGGAATTGAAGCCCACAAGTCAAAGGTGTCAAAGCCTGCTCTGGACTATAAGATGCACCTAGCTTTTGGGGAGGAAAAAAAAATCTGCCTCTGCCTCCCAGCAATTTGCCTCTTTGGCATAGCCTGATTTAGCATGAGCAGCTGATTGGTGGTTGGATCTAACTCCTATAATACTACCGATCAGCTGTTTTAGGCTACAGGGATCACTGCCACCCATCGGCAAATCACTGATCATCACAGCTGTCTCAACACACCCCATTTTTGGATTCTGTGCACCCCATTTTTGGCCTCCACATGTCCCATTTTCAGCCCGTTCCAGGTGCCACCACCTATCCCTGCCACCTGGAACAGGCTGAAAACAGAAAGTGCGGGGGCCAAAAATGAGGCATGTGGAGGCTGAAAATGGCGTACATGGAGGTGGCGATACATGGCAGTAATGATGGGTGGCAGTGGCGCCAATGAACTCCAGCGATTCCCGAAGCCTGGAATAGCTGAATGGTGGTATTCCAGGAGGCAGATCCAACTGCCAATCAGCGGCTTGTGCTAAATCAGGCTGTGCTGAAGCTGACCAGGCTGTTTACTGTTTTCTGCAAGGAGCCAAACTGTTGAGAGGCAGGGGCCAAAGGGTGGGAGCCGACAGGTGAGCAGGGCTTCAGCAACATTTACTCTATAAGACGCACAGACATTTCCATCCACTTTTTTGGGGTGGAAAAGTGTATCTTATAGTCCGAAAAATATGGTATCTATTTCTGAAATAGCCAAGCCTTCTTCCCCATGGGACTTTTTTTCCTCCACCCTCTCGATCACAGGTGTCAAACTGGATTGCATCACGTGATGTATCATGATACACCGTGATGTTTTTTGCCTTTGCGGAGCTGGGGTGGGTGTGGACTGTGTGTGATGTATCTAGCCACCAGTTTGACAGGCCTGATAGATATTTCAGTAATTCTTTATTCCTGGTGACTTCATGTAGTGAACATTGGAAAGAAAGCTAACTTGGGACCTTTAGGATTTCTTCCTTGCTGTCAACTCTTTCCCTATGACTTCAACAAACCTAAGTGTATGGGGTGTGCTTCCATGTTTGAATTGGAAAATCCAGTTGTGTTTGTGTTGAAAACAATCGGATGACCAGAAGATGGCAGCAAAAAGTTAGTTAACACTTCCCCAGCAATTTCTCTTTGTCCTGTGTGAAAGAATGAGGGGAAAGTCATGGTTCCAAGTAATGTTGTCTGTACTTTTTTTTATTTTTGCAGTAAAAAGTTTTTCAGATGACTGAATGGATGGTCTAAGTGGCAAGTGAGAATGGTATTTAGAACGTCCTGAAGAAATGTATCACTAAAATGAACACTGACTTGATCAATTATCATTGTTATATGTATATTGTGTGGAGGCTAATTTTCAGTGGGATCTTGTAGAGAAAGCCAAGAATTATACTATAGTCCCAATGATTCCTTTATTGTTTTTTTTGTAAAAAAATTATATGGGTTTTCACAAAACATAGTACAAGTAAAATTTCTTTTTTTGAGAATAGATGGTCCCAAGTTATCACTTCTCCATACAGACACAAATTCAATTTCATATTCATCTTTATGTTCTATTCCATATCTTATTACTATTTTAACATTTTCTCAATAATTTTTCCTTTCCCTTAGTTTTCTCAATATTACTTTTAATTATCTCATTCCTTTCTAAATTCAATTATATATATCTTTTTCTGAGTTTTAATACCTTTCTAGTCATCATATTTATACTTTTGTCTGTCCTATTTCAATTTCATGTTTTTTTTTCTCATTAAACAAAATTTTCTCCTGTAGTTACTAATTGGAGTATGACACCATTGTATCTTTTAATTTTTATCCATTCAACTCTTATTTAAGCCCATGTCACACTGAATCAACGGATGCAAAGAGGATGTAAAACGGACAAAAAACCTTGCCATCCGTTGGTTAACGCGATGTATCCGTTCTGTACTCACTGCCTCCGTTTTGCTTCCGCTCTATCCGTCCAACATCCGTTTATGGATGTTTCATCCGCTCCAAAAGTTTTGGGCTGCCTAAAATTTTGAGCGGAAAATGTATCCAGTTCATCCGTTCTGCATCCGCTAGGCATCCGTTACGCATCCGCTATACATCCGCTGTATCCGCTAGGCATCCATTGAGCATCCGCGCAACTCCATCCGCTCGGACGTAGGGAGGAAGCAGAAGGAATGCAGAATGGATGCAGATAGGATGCCTAGCGGATGCAGAACGGAAACAAAGCATTTAAAATGGAAAAAACATTCGCAGAGGGGACCTATCTCGGATATTAAGGATGTCTAGAGGATGCCTAGAGGATGCCTAGAGGATGCCTAGCGGAAAACCTATACTGCCTATAAAAAGGGGGAGCAACTCGCCTGCATCACACTTTCAGAACAGCAGCCCAGCAGTGCAGACCTCTGCAGCCTTCATCTGCCTCTTCCTCTTCCACAGCATCCAGTCATGTCCACTGTGGATTGCAACAAAGTCCTTTCGGCAGCCACCATCATTCTGCAACAGTGTGAAGCCATCTGCAGGCTCTGTGAAGACTACTGCGAGAAGAAAAGGAGCCACCCAAAAAGAGTCTGGGTCCGAAGATGGTTCGCCAGAAGAGCAGAGGACAGACTGTACAACAAGCTGATGGTGGAGCTCAGGAGCGAAGACACTCGGGCGTTCCAGAACTTCATGAGGATGCCTCCAGCCATGTTTGACGAAGTTATGCAGCGGCTGACACCCAGGTTGACCAAGGCAAACACCAGCTTCCGGCCCCAGCCTGGAACCTGGGCTCAAGGTGGCACTCATTCTGCTCCACCTGGCCTCAAGGACCTCCTACAGGAGCATGCAGTATGGCTGGAGGATGTCATCCAACACCATCAGCATTATGGTCAGAGAAGTGGTGCAGGCCATCATTGAAGAATACAAGGAGGAGCTCCTCCAGTGCCCCTCCACTGAAGAAGGATGGAAGAAAATTGCAGAGCAGTGGTATCAGAAGTGGAACTTACCACACACCGTTGGAGCCATCGATGGCAAGCATGTGGCCTGCAAAGCTCCAGCCAACTCGGGGTCCACTTATTTCAACTCCAAGGGCTTCTTCAGCATCATCCTCTTCGCCATGGTCGATGCTGACTACAAGTTCATGTACATCGATGCTTCAGGCAACAGCTCATCTTCAGATGCCCAGGTATACAATGCCAATCACCTCAAGGAGGGGCTGGAACGCAACCTCATCGTGGGCTTCCCAGATCAAGAACCCCTGCCCAACGACACACAAGATGTGCCCTACTTCATCGTGGGGGATGACGACTTCTCCCTCACAACCTACCTCATGAAGCCCTACACCCGTGAAGAGAGGATCTTCAACTACAGGTGGTCCAGGGCAAGACGGGTGGTGGAGAACGCCTTTGGCATCCTGGCCAACAGGTTCCAGGTACTTCTCACCACCATGCAGCATTGCCCTGAGACCGTGAGGAGGATCATGGAAGCTTGCTGCATCCTGCACAATCTCATGCGTACCCGCTACCCAGTCTTGCAGAACAGGCTCGTGGACCTCCAACAAGCCAATGGGGACATGGAGCCTGAGGAATGGAGGCAAAGGCGAAACCTGATCGACACTGAGGATGTGCAAGGCCCCAACAGAGCCTCACATGAAGCGAAGAAGCAGCGCAACCTCCTAAGACAATGGTGTAACTCCCCAGCTGGAGCAGTGGTAGATGCTTAATGGATGCTTACTTCAGCCTGTCTCATCACAAGGATGAGATTGGGCCATGTATGTTTGGTTCGCCTACAATGAACAGGGCATTTAATAAATAGTTGTGTTTATGTTGAAATGTGTGGATAATTATTACATTATTATTGATAATAAAGGGCCATAGGTGTGGCACCTGGGAGGGTGGACCATCCAGTCCCACTATGCTTGCACTGGAGGTTTATCTATCCCACTGCTATCCTAATCCATCCCACAGCTATTACCCATCCCACAGGTATCCCTGCCCACCCCACTGCTATCTTAACCCATCCCACAAGCATGCAAAGGATTAAACCATTTCTAAAAGTTTCCACCATGACTTTATTAAAAAAAAGAAATGAAACAAGTGTGTGAATCATAAATAGACTTTATTAACAACAAGCTATAAGACAAAAATGAGTCTCTGGCACTCCTCTTGGTCACTCAGTCTCAGAGGTGAAGGGTGCAGGTGCTGTGGAGGTGTTTGGTGCTGGAGTGCTTGTCATCAGCTCCTCCAGAAGCAGAAGCAGCAGAAGCGCCAGCCCCAGAAGAGCGAGCCCGTGCTGCAGAAGCCCCAGGAGAACCAGAGTGAGGGCCAGGGGGCGGGATGGTAGCCCTGTCCCTCTTGCCAGGGCTGGCAGCAGATGGCTGAGGCTTGCTGTGCTTCCGCATGGTTGTGGGGTTGCTGGCTGGCAAGGAGGCTGGCAGGAACCAAGGCTGGCAGGAAGGCTGGCAGGGAGGCAGGCACCAAGGCTGGCAGGAAGGCTGGCAGGCAGGCTGGCAGGCAGGCACGAAGGCTGGCAGGCAGACATGAACCAAGGCTGGCAGGAAGGCTGGCAGGCAGACATGAACCAAGGCTGGCAGGAAGGCAGGCAGCAAGGCTGGCAGGCAGACCGGCTGGCAGCAAGGCTGGCAGGGAGGCTGGCAGCAAGGCTGGCAGGGAGGCTGGCAGGCAGAAATGCAGGTAGGGCAGGCAAGGCAGTCGATGTGTCCGGCAGCAGGTCTTTCCTCTGAATGGTGACCTGCTTCCGAGCTGCTTCCGTTATATCCGTGGGGCTGATGCAATGCATCCTCCCCGCAGGCGCAGTGAATGCCAGGCATCCGTTAGGCTTCCGCTCTGCATCCGCTAGGCTTCCGCTCTGCATACGCTTCATCCGTTCGGTGTCCGCTCTGCACCCGCTCTTTCCATTCCACGTCTGCTGCGCTGAGGCCCCCCGGAAGCCCTGCGGATGTGCCACCCACTCCCATACGCTTCCATCCGCTAGGCTTCCATTCCACATCCGCTTTGCATCCGCCCTGCGTCCTCCCTGCGTCCGTGTTATCTGCTCCGGTTATGCAAATTTTTGCCCCTTTTGAGAGCGGATAACAACGGATGGAACATTTTGCTCGTCCGCTGTGTCCTTTTTGCATCCGTTGGCCAGTGTGACATGGGCTTTAAATTTCAATTTATACCTTTACAATTATAACATTCAATACAACACATAACTTCCAGTCGAATTCTGCTTGGTACATTCTTAAAATACGCACAAAGTTCTTAAAGAGAACATATATATATATATATATATATCTAACAATAATAAATAAAATACTTATTCTATTCCAATTCAACTCTATCATTAATGTTAGTTATAATCTTTGACATCTTTATCATTTCTTTTCAATAGGATATCGTACTTCTAGGAACACTTGTAATATTTCCATATTTTTTTCATGTTTCTTTCATATTCCTATTCACTTAAATTTTTACAACACATTTATAATAATTAAAATGTTCCTCTCCTTTCCTAATTCCATTCTCTCATTCTCTTTATTTCATTTATTTATTAAACATTCCATTCCATTACAATGAGTATTTTATCTATCATTTTAATCACATTGTTTCATATTTTCAAAGTTCATTTCTATTTCTAATATAACAATATTATCTTATGTACCCTTTCAGAATCCCCCTTTCAATTAAGTTTTCACCCATTATCTCTGGGTCTTGTACATTTTCCCTGTTTCTCTATGTTCTGGTTCTGTCCTCTATAATTTCTTTTCTTTTCCCTCTTCTCCCTTCCCTTTTTGACCCGTTCTAATTCTGATTCTCTCTTCTGTAATCCTCTTTTCTGTTTCTTCCTTATGTTGTAATTACTTTTCAAACTATTCTTTTTGGGGGTTTATTTTTCAGATCTTAAATTTTTCACTCTCTTTCCCCTCTTCCCTTTCTTTTCCTTGCATAGAAATACATGGTCATTGAAAATGGCTTCTTCTTTGTCCCACCTTTCTTGTTCTGCAGGCATTTCTTGTTGTTTCTCATAGTTCAGGATCTCCATTTCTAAAAATTGAAATACGAAACCAAAGAACCTCTTCCTTCTTGAGCATCTTCTTTCTGGTTTTTAAATTCCATTCTCAATTCTTGCAAGAATGATACCATATTAAAAACCATCAGATTAATTTTAGTCCTTTAGGTCCAATAGCCAAAAATCCCAAAATCACCAAGTGATCCAAATAATCCAAAGATGTTTATTCTTGCTTCTTTTTTCCACTTTCTCTTCCTAGGCTTCTCTTATCTTGTAAGAAAGTTTCAGTTATAATGTATCTTTTAGGAATCTTGTTAAAGTTTCACCATTAAAGCCCCTGTCACACAGCATTAATGGATGGAAAGAGGATGTAAAACGGAGAGAAACACTTGCCATCCGTTGGTTAACGCGATGCTTCCATTCTGTACTCACTGCGTCTGTTTTTCATCCTCTCTATCCGTCCAGCATCCGTCTATTGACATTTCATCTGCTCAAAAAGTTTTGAGCTGCACAAAACTTTTTGAGCGGAAAATGTATCCAATGCATCCATTCTGCATCCGTAACGCATACAGGGAACATCCGTTCTACATCCGTTGTCATCCGTTACGCGTCCGCTTTATCTGCTAGGCATCCACTGCACATCCACGCAACTCAAATCTGCTCCAGCGGAAGACGGACACAGGGAGGAAGCAAAACGGATGCGGAACGGACACGCAGCGTTAGTAGCACGGACGTAGAAAGGATGAAAGCGGTTGCAGCTCGCATACAAAGCATTAAAATGGAAAAAACGTTCACAGAGGGGACCAATCTCGGATATTTAGGATGTCTGCAGGATGTCTAGAGGATGCAAAAGGACATCTAGTGGAAAACCTATATTTCCTATAAAAAGGGGGAGGAACTCACCTGGATCTCACTTTCAGTCCAGCAGCCCTGCGGTGCAGACCTCTTCAGCTTTGCTCTGGCTCTTGCTCTTCCACAGCATCCAGTCATCTCCACCATGGATCATCACACATTCCTTTTGGTAGCCACCATCATTCTACAACAGTGCGAAGCCATCTACAGGCTCTTTCACCTGTTCTACGCAAAGAAAAGGAGGCAGCCAAGAAGTGTCTGAGTCCGACAATGGATTGGGAGAAGAGCAGAGTACAGACTGTATAATAACAAGTTGATGGTGGAGCTGAGGAACGAAGACCCTCGGGCATTCCAGAACTTCATGAGGATGCCTCCAGCCATGTTTGACGAAGTCGTGGAGCGGCTGAGACCTAGGTTGACCAAGGCAAACACCAACTTCCGGTCCATCTGGACCCGGGGCTTAAGGTGGCACTCACTCTGCGCCACCTGGCCTCAGGGACCACATACAGGAGCATGCAGTACGGCTGGAGGGTGCCACACAACACCATCAGCATTGTGGTCAGAGAAGTGTTGCAGGCCATCATTGAAGAATACAAGGAGGAGCTCCTCCAGTGCCCCTCCACTGAAGAAGGATGGAAGAAAATTGCAGAGCAGTGGTATAGAAGTGGAACTTCCCCCACACCGTTGGAGCCATAGATGGGAAGCACGTGGCCTGAAAAGCTCCAGCCAACTCAGGGTCCACTTATCACAACTACAAGGGCTTCTTCAGTATCATCCTCTTCGCCATGGTCGATGCTGACTACAAGTTCATGTACATCGATGCTTCAGGCAACGGGTCATGTTCAGATGCCCAGGTATACAACGCCAGTCAACTCAGGGAGGAGCTGGAAGGCAACCTCATCATGGGCTTCCCAGATCCAGACCCCCTGCCCAATGACACACAAGATGTGCCCTACTTCATCATGGGGGATGACACCTTCTCCCTCAGAACCTACCTCATGAAGCCCTACACCTCCAGATGCCTCACCCGTGAAGAGAGGATCTTCAACTACAGGCTTTCCAGGGCAAGGCGGGTGGTGGAGAACGCCTTTGGCATCCTGGCTAACAGGTTCCAGGTACTTCTCACCACCATGCAGCATCGCCCAGAGACCGTGAGGAGGATCGTGGAAGCTTGCTGCATCCTGCACAATCTCATGCGCACCCGCTACCCAGTCTTGCAGAACAGGCTCGTGGACCTCCAGCAAGGCAATGGGGACATGGAACCTGGTGAATGGAGGCAAGGGCGAAACCTGATAGACACTGTGGATGTGCAAGGCCCCAACAGAGCTTCACGTGAAGGGAAGAAGCAGCGCAACCTCCTGAAACACTGGTGCAACTCCCCAGCTGGAGTAGTGGAGTGGCAAGACAGGATGATAGATGCTTAATGGATGCTTACTTCAGCCTGTCTCATCACACTGATGAGATTGGGCCATGTATGTTGGGTGGGCCTACAATGAACAGGGCATTTAATAAAGAGTTGTGTTTATGTTGAAATGTGTGGATCTATAATTACATTATTATTGATAATGAAGGACCATATTTGTGGCACCTGGGAGGGTGGACATTACAATCCCACTATGCTTGCACTGGAGGTTTATCTATCCCACAGCTATTACCCATCCCATAGCTATAACCCATCCCACAGCTATTACCCATTCCAAAGGTATCCCTGCCCATCCCACAGCTATTACCCATCCCAAAGGTATCCCTGCCCATCCCACAGCTATTCTTACCCATCCCACAAGCATGCAAAGGCTTAATCCATTTCTAAAAGTTTCCACCAAGACTTTATTTAATAAAATAAATGAAGCAAGTGTGTGAAGCAAAGATAATCTTTATTAATAACAAGCTGTAAAAGAAAAATGACCCAAGTGTCTTCAGCAAATATAAAGTCAACAGGTAACCACCCACTCTCTGGCACTGTTCTTGGTCACTCTGAGGCGTGCCCAGTCTCAGGGGTGAAGGGTCCTGGTGCTGTGGAGGGGAATGCTGCTGGAGTGCTGGTCTGAGGCGTCATTGGGGTGGCTGGCCCTGAGAGGACAACAGGGGACGGTGTGTGGAGGAAGCTCTCTGAGAGCTGGCTCAGTCCTGTGATGTTGAGAGCCCCTTCCTCCAGGACATGGGGTGTCAGCCCCAATACCAATGACAGCTGTTCTGAGGCCGGGCTTGGTTGTGGGGTGGAGGAAGGAGCAGTGTAGTGGGGATGTCTGGTCTGCAGGTGAGCGAGGTGAGGCGTGGGTGGCATCTGTGATGTGGGTGGCATCTGTGGTGTTGGTGTCATCTGTGGCGTGGCTGGCATCTGTGGCGTGGCTGGCATCAGTGGCATGGGTGGCATCGGTGGCGTGGCTGGCATTGGTGGCACCGGTGGCATCCGATGTACCTGTGCCTGGACTGGGAAGGGCTGCCTGTGCTGCTGGAGCTCCTGGTAGCCATAGTCTTGGTAGGTGAGGGCCTGTGGAAAGCCTTGGAAGGGCAGTGACATCACCTGGGGTGGAGGATCAGGCCTGGACTGGGTGGGAGCAGGCTCAGCTGGGTCTGGAGGGTTGTGAAGAATATCAGTGATCCTGTCCTTTACCACCTGGTACTGTGATTCCGACATGTTCATGAGGGTCTGGTTGACGTAGGTGAGGAAGGGCTTATGGTTGGAGGATGCGACGTCGGTGTGTACCAGCTGAGAGAGGAGATCTACGCTGCTTCTGATGGTGTCCCTGATCTCCAGCAGGACAGTGTGGCTCTGCCCCTCTGGTCTGCCTCTCTGCCTTTCGGTGGAGGTGGAGCTGGGGGTGGATGTGGGTTGGCCTGAGGTGAAAGTGCCCTCTCCTTGCTCCCACTGCGTCAGTGGGTCCTCCACGCGCTCCACCATGGGTAGTGCAGCTGTCGGGGGGTTCTCCATCGTGGCACACTCCACAGATACCTGCCTGGACAAAGGAGCTGACTCTTGGCCAGAAGAGGACTGGCTCTCAGCAGGCTGCCTGAGAGAGAGGGTTGTGAGAGGGGCTGCTCCTCGGTGGCGGATCTCTCCCTCCAAGAAGCTGCACTAGGTCTCTCGGTCTGTCAGCTTGACTATGGCCTGGCCAGATTTCTTGAGGTGCAGCTTCCCATACCAGGTGTGCATGTGCTTCCACCAGCCGAGGAGCACCTCCGAAGTGTAGCCCAGGCTCTCCGCCTTCTCTCTCGAAGCAGCCTACTTCCTTTTGGTGTCTTGATAGAGCCTGTGTCCCTTCCACCATAGATACTCGTTCTCCCTCAGCCATTCCAGCACCTCATCCTCATGTTCCTCTTCGATTGAGTATTGCCTCCTCTCCCGTTCATGCGTCTGCCTCTTCCTCCCTCTGGCAGGGCCAAATGGGCCCTCATCAGAGGGGCTTCAAGGTTGTAGGGGCTGCTCCTCCACACCACCACCACCACCAGCAGCAGCAACAACAGTAGCAGCAAAAGCAGGACCAGCAGGAC
>BLBF01000041.1:6376167-6410750 GCA_015471245.1 Laticauda colubrina
TTTAGCTTGTCTACCTAACCCTGGTTGGGGAACCCAGGCTTAACACTACTATTTGGCTTTTTTCCCATGACTATTTTTATTTGGAATTGCAATTGGTTATTTCATAATTGGATTAAGGTCTAGAAGAACCTGAAGATTTTGAATTGTTTGAAATGAGTAGGAAACTAACAGCTCCTGGTTCTTCAACTTCTACTTCCTCCTCTCCACCATCTGGAGGACAATGTTCAATACAGACAATGTTAAGGCAAGAGAAAGAACAAGAAAAAGTGACCCTGCAGATGATTTTGCAAGGAATTCAAAACATTCAAACAAGATCTGAGAATATTGAAGAAAATAGAGTTCCGGTTGCAAGGCTTCAGCGGCGTCAGGAATCTGAGATTGTGCATGGTTCCTGCTGTGCTCGCTGCTGAGGTGTCCCCGATCCAGCTGGATTTGGAGGCTATGGTTACCCCATAGAAGTAACCGAAGACAGAAGAGATCCAGGCAGGGGTCTGAGGGAATCACAATCCCCCTCCTCAGCCAGTTTAACTCCCTTTTCCCAAGGCAGTGGAGCGGCGGTCAGCAATGGCCGCTACAAAGAAGCTTTCAGCCAGATAAGATTGTGCAGGAGGAAGCTTGAAGAAGTGAAAGTTTTTGGCTGAACTGGGATAATAAGTTAGATCTTTATTCTGGAAGTTCAACCTTTTAAAGGATACATTGTTTTCTAACAAGATTGTTAAAAGTGGGGGAGAAAAGTTAAAGGGAAAGGTTTTTTTTCTTCTCACTCTCCTTCCCTACGGAAATAGCAGATGGAAATCAGAAAAACCTGCTTTGGCATAGAAGGTAATTAAATCTGAAAATTAAAGCCAAAGGGATATTAAGATTTCTAAACATTGGAACTAAAAACCAAAAAAAATATTTTTTTTTGCTATAAGTGGGAAGGGAGAGGCAAAGAATATATATTAAGATTTTGTTGGAGAAGACGGCATGGAACTTTTAAGATCAGAGATAACGGCAATAAGACTTTTAAAAAATTACTTTGGAACTGTGTAATTAAATTTCACCCCAGGAAAAGATAGTACAAAAAGAAGAAAGTGCTGAATGAAACAGTTTGTGCTGATTTGGATTGCTTTGTGACTTTGTGACTCTTGGAAACTATTTTTTGAAAGACTAAAATCATTTGGGTTGTTTTAAAAAAAAATATCTTACAATGGCATTATCTGTTGAAGAATTGAAAATAGAATATAAAAAGTTAAAAGAAGAGGAACAAGAAGGCAAGGGCTCTTCTGGATCTGTTTTCCACTTCTTAGAAATGGTGATTTCTACCTATCAGGAATCACAACAACAAGAAAGCTGGGATGATGAAGATGAAGTCATCTTTAATGGACAAATAATTTTAGTTGAGGAAGAAAAGGGAAAGGGAAAGAAAATGGAGAATTTAAAAAAACAACCAAGAAAGGGAAAAATAAGGTGAAAAATCGATACAATGTCAGAAAAGAGGAATACAACAGAGAGGGGAGACCAAGAGGGTGGAGATTGAGAGATGGGGGGACAAAAAAGACTAGGCTGGATAAGAGAGAAAGGGAAAAAGGGAAGAGAAGTTATAAAGACTTAAAACAAGATGTTAAAAAACAGGGTTTTTTTTTAGAGACAAAGGGTAAAATGTAATTAAAGAGTAGATTCTGCAAAAGTGCACAGGATTGCATTGTAGTATTTGTATTTGAAATAGAGTTAGAAAATTGGAATATTATATGAATTAACAATATATTAAAGGGAATGTGTAAAATGTCTAATGGAGTTTAATTAGCTATGGAACATTGTTTTTACTATACTGTAAGCTTACTATTTTTTTTTCTCTTTTTTATTACTTTAAAATGTACTGTGTAGAATGCACTAAGCAGAATCAGTATGGAATGATATATTATTTTAAGTGTTAAATTTCGGGGAAAGATAAAAAGTCATCATACTTCAACCAGTGATTACAGAGAAATTTTGCAGTAAAGAGAAAAGAAAAAATAGATAATTGAAAAAGAATGGACAAAAGATACAAGTAAAATGATTTAAATTGAGATGAAATAAATAAAATAGAATTAAGAGAGTGAAAAGAGGGGAGAAAACATATAGAAAATGTAGAGTGATAAATGAGATATGAAATAGTATATAAGGTGAGCATGAATTTGATTTATGTCTGTATAAAAAGATGCTAACCCAGGATTAAGCTGCTCTCCAAAAAAAGTTTTATGTTTTCATGTTTAGTGTTTTGTTTGTGAAGTTAAATTATTGAGAATTAATGAAATTTTGGAAGAACGTTAGAAGAGAATAATAAAATTGTAAACAAGACAGATGAAAGTATAAGTACAATGAATAAAGAGATATAGAAATTTAGGTAAAAGGAGAAGTTGGAAAAAGAATAAATAAGATATGCATATGTGATAATCTGGAACTATGTTGTATTCAAATAAGATATTTTATTTGTTTTGTTAAATTTAATAAGCAGTTTTTAGAAAAGAAATTTTATGTTATCAGATTTTATGTTTTGTTTGTTTGTGTATTGTCTTTAAAAACTAATAGAATTTGTTTTTTTTTAAAAAGAAAACAAAATAGAGAATATTGAACAAAAAACAGAGAACATTGAACAAAGAACAGGGAAAACAATGAAAAAGTGGAGAACATCCAACAAATGATGATGAAGTATGATGAGAGATGATTGAAAATTGAAGAAGATAAACAAAGAGATAAGAAGATTGGAGACAATGATAACAGATTAACGGTGGTTGAAGAAGATAAAAGTGGAATGTTGCGATGGGAGATGGATAGATCAGAATTCTACCTTAGATTTCAAAACATAGAGGAAGAAAAAGGACAAAATTTAGCTAAGATAATGACAGACATTCTGGTGGAAGCCTTGGAAATAACTCAAGAGAAGATGATGGATGGAATAGATGAAGTCTATCGAGTTTTCACAAGATACGCAATGAGAAATAGCCTACCAAGAGAAATTCACATCAGATTTATAAAGAAAGCCATTAAAATGCAAATATTGCAAGTGGCAAGAGAGAAAACATTGAAATATAAAGATAAGAAGATTGTTGTTTTGAAACAAGTACCCAGAAGAGTGAGAGAGATGAGAAGAGAATACCGATTCTTAACCAAATTGCTACTTAAAAAAAAGGTGAATTATAGATGGCTGATTCCAGAAGGTTTGATGTTCACATGGCAAGAACAGAGATACAGAATTGACTCAATTGAGAAAGCTGAATCATTTCACACAGAATTTTTCAGAGAGAAAGAGGCAGAAAAAGAAATTTCACTAATTGAATTCCAAGAGGACTACCATATGACGACTGAAAAAAAAAGAAGGTGCAGTAGATGGAAAGGAGGAAGCCAAAGAACAATATGAACCAAGATCTACGAGAGCTGCCAAACCTAATTATAAAATATAATCATGGAAGAGAAAAAATTGATTACAATTAATATAAATGGAGTTAATTCAGCCATTAAAAGAAGAAAAACTTTCCATAAATTAGAGAAATTAAAATTTGATATAATTTGTCCATGAGAAGTACATATTAAAAAGCAATATGAACAATTGTTGATACAGCCAAAACTAGGGAAAATATTTACCTCCTTGACACAATGCAAAAAAAGAGGAGTGGTTTTATATATTAAAAAAAACCATTCCAGCGAAACTGATTTATACTGATGACAACAGAAGAATACTAATGGTGTAAATAATGGACAACAATATAAAAACACTCCTGATTCCAATTTA
The DNA here is from genome assembly GCA_015471245.1 of Laticauda colubrina. NCBI lineage: Eukaryota > Metazoa > Chordata > Lepidosauria > Squamata > Elapidae > Laticauda > Laticauda colubrina. The sequence goes on from BLBF01000041.1 coordinate 6,379,919, forward strand.
TGGCCTGAATGACAAGAAGAATTTTATAAAAATTACATATAAAAATAATTGAACTGGACTATGCTAATATAGTTATGATGGGAGATTTTAATGGAATTGTAGGCAACAAATTAGACTATATAGCAGAGAAAACAATAAAGCAAAGAGAAAGACTCTCCCTCAATCTTTCTTTAAAATGATAGATGAAATAAATTTAAAAGATACATGGAGAGAAAGAAATGCCAAAACTAAACAATACACCTTTTATTCAAATAGACATTTATCATGGTCCAGAATAGATATGATATGGATGTCAACAGAATTGTTAACTAATATTCAAGAAATAAATATTGAATCAAATACTTGGGCAGATCATAATCCACTGACAATTAAATGGAAAGGACAAAGAAGAAGATCTAGATGGATGTAAATTAAGACAATTTTAAAGGAAAAAGATTTCACACAGTGGATGGACAAAGAATTGGCTTTTTTTTTTTCAGAGAAAACAAAAAAGAAGATACATCAGTTTAGAATGCATGGGACACAAAGAAGGCATATACCAGAGGCTTGGTAATAGACTATACAAGGAAAAGAAATACTATGAAAAGATTAGCCTCTAAGGCATTAGAGGATGAGTATAAAGGACTTGAAAAAGAGCTACAGAAAACACCACAGAAAAAGGACATTAAGTTAAAAATGGATATAACCAAACATAAAATGGGTTTAATAGAAAAAGAACTAGCAGAGAAAATTAGAGGTGCTAAACAGAACTATTTTGAAGACGCAAATAAACCAGGTAGATGGTTAGCAAACAGACTGAGAAAGGAGAAGAATCAAGGAAAATATTTCAATTAATAGATGACCAAGGTCAAGTTTGCTATGGAAGTAAAGAGAAGAAGGAAATCATTCGAGACTATTATGGGAAACCATATACGCAAGAGAATACTGATAAGGACAGAGTTAAACAGTATTTACAGAATGCTAATTTACCCCAGAAACCCAAAGAGATTGAAACAATGTTAGAAAGCAATGTAAGGATGATGGGGTTAAATGAAGCACTTAAGCCCATGTCACACTGAACCAACGGATGCAAAGAGGATGTAAAATGGACAAAAAACCTTGCCATCCGTTCGAAAACGTGATGTTCTCACTGCCTCCGTTTTGCTTCCTCTCTATCCGTCCAGCATCCATTTATTGACGTTTCATCCGCTCCAAAAGTTTTGGGCTGCCTAAAACTTTTGCGCGGAAAATGTATCCAGTTTGTTCGTTCTGCATCCGCTACACATCCGTGAAACTCGCATCCACCCGGACGCAGGGAGGAAGCGGAACGGACGCGGAATGGATGCAGAACGGATGCCTAGCAGATGCAGAACGGAAACAAAGCGTTTAAAACAGAAAAAATGTTCGCAGAGGGGACCTATCTCGGATATTAAGGATGTCTACAGGATGCCTACAGGATGCCTACAGGATGCCTAGCGGAAAACCTATATTGCCGATAAAAAGGGGGAGCAACTTGTCTGCATCTCACTTTCAGAACAGCAGCCCAGCAGTGCAGACCTCTGCAGCCTTCATCTGCCTCTTCCTCTTCCACAGCATCCAGTCATGTCCACCGTGGATTGTAACAAAGTCCTTTTGGCAGCCACCATCGTTCTGCAACAGTGCGAAGCCATCTGCAGGCTCTGTGAACTCTACTGCGAGAAGAAAAGGAGCCACCCAAAAAGAGTCTGGATCCGAAGATGGTTCACCAGAAGAGCAGAGGACGGACTGTACAACAAGCTGATGGTGGAGCTCAAGAACGAAGACACTCGTGCATTCCAAAACTTCATGAGGATGCCTCCAGCCATGTTTGACGAAGTTGCGCAGCGACTGACACCCAGGTTGACCAAGCAGAGCACCAGCTTCCGGCCCAGCCTGGAACCTGGACTGAAGGTGGCACTCACTCTTCGCCACCTGGCCTCAGGGACCACCTACAGGAGCATGCAGTTCGGCTGGAGGGTGCCATCCAACACCATCAGCATTGTGGTCAGAGAAGTGGTGCAGGCCGTCATCGAAGAATGCAAGGAGGAGCTCCTCCAGTGCCCCTCCACTGAATAGGGATGGAAGAAAGTTGCAGAGCAGTGGTACCAGAAGTGGAACTTCCCCCACACCATTGGAGCCATAGGTGGCAAGCACGTGGCCTACAAAGTGCCAGCCAAGTCGGGGCCCACTTATTTCAACTCCAAGGGCTTCTTCAGCATCATTCTCTTCGCCATGGTCGATGCTGACTACAAGTTCATGTACATCGATGCTTCAGGCAATGGCTCATATTCAGATGCCCAGGTATACAACGTCAGTCACCTCAAGGAGGAGCTGGAAGGCAACCTCATGGTGGGCTTCCCAGATCCAGAACCCCTGCCCAACGACACGCAAGATGTGCCCTACTTCATCGTGGGGGATGATGCCTTCTCCCTCACAACCTACCTCATGAAGCCCTACACTTCCAGACTCCTCCCCCGTGAAGAGAGGATCTTCAACTACAGGCTGTCCAGGGCAAGGCGGGTGGTGGAGAACGCCTTTGGCATCCTGGCCATCAGGTTCCAGGTACTTCTCACCACCATGCAGCATTGCCCAGAGACCGTGAGGAGGATCGTGGAAGCTTGCTGCATCCTGCACAATCTCATGCGCACCCGCTACCCAGTCTTGCAGAACAGGCTCGTGGATCTCCAGCAAGGCAATGGGGACATGGAGCTTGGGGAATGGAGGCAAGGGCAAAACCTGATAGACACTGAGGATGTGCAAGGCCCCAACAGAGCCTCACATGAGGCGAAGAAGCAGCGCAACCTCCTGAAACACTGGTGCAACTCCCCAGCTGGAGCAGTGGAGTGGCAAGACAGGATGATAGATGCTTAATGGATGCTTCTTTGAGCCTGTCTCATCACACTGATGAGATTGGGCCATGTATGTTGAGTGGCCCTACAATGAACAGGGCGTTTAATAAAGAGTTGTGTTTATGTTCAAATGTGTGGATCAATGAATAAATTGTTATTGATAATAAAGGGCCATAGGTGTGGCACCTGGGAGGGTGGACCATACAGTCCCACTATGCTTGCACTGGAGGTTTATCTATCCCACTGCTATCCTAACCCATCCCACAGCTATTACCCATACCACAGGTATCCTAACCCATTCCAAAGCTATCCTTACCCATCCCACAAGCATGCAAAGGCTTAAACCATTTCTAAAAGTTTCCAGCAAGAGTTTATTAAAAAAAAGAAATGAAGCAAGTGTGTGAATCATAAATAGACTTTATTAACAAGATGCTATAAAACAGAAATGAGTCTCTGGCACTCCTCTTGGTCGCTCAGTCTCAGGGGTGAAGGGTCCATGTGCTGTGGAGGTGGCTGGTGCTGGAATGCTTGTCATCAGCTCCTCCAGAAGCAGAAGCAGCAGAAGCCCCAGCAGAACCAGAGTGAGGGCCAGGGGGCGGGATGGTAGCCCTGTCCCTCTTGCCAGGGCTGGCAGCAGATGGCTGAGGCTTGCTGTGCTTCCACATGGTTGTGGGGTTGCTGGCTGGCAGGGAGGTTGGCAGGAACCAAGGCTGGCAGCAAGGCTGGCAGGGAGGCAGGCAGGCAAGCAGGCACCAAGGCTGGCAGCAAGGCTTGCAGGCAGACATGCAGGAAGGGCTGGCAAGGCAGCCAATCCGTCCGGCAGCAGGTCTTTCCTCTGAATGGCGACCTGCTTTCAAGCTGCTTCCGTTATATCTGCGGGGCTGATGCAATGCATCCCCCCCGCATGCGCAATTAACACCAGGCATCCGCTAGGCTTCCGCTGTGCATCTGCTTCATCCGTTCGGCATCCATTCTGCATCCGCTGTATCCGTTCCGCGTCCATTTTGTTGAGGCCCCCCAGAAGCCCTGCGGTTGCACCATCTGCTCCCATCCGCTTCCATCTGCTAGGCTTCCGTTCTGCATCCGCTTTGCATCCGCCCTGCGTCCTCCCTGCGTCCGTGTTATCTGCTCAGGTTTTGCAAATTTTTGCCCCTTTTGAGAGTGGATAACAACGGATGGAACATTTTGCTCGTCAGCTGTGTCCTTTTTGCATCCGTTGGCCAGTGTGACATGGGCTTAAAAAGCAAAATAATGGAAAGGCACCAGGCCCAGATGGACTTCCGGCAGAATTTTACAAAACATTACAAGAATCATTCAACTTTCCATTGCTAGAAGTTATGAATGAAGTTATGTTAAAGAAGAGGATACTTAAATCATGGTCAGAAGCTAATATCACACTTGTTCCAAAAGAGGAGACCGATCCATTACAAATCAAGAATTATAGATCTATTCCCTACTAAACGCAGGCTATAAAATTTTTGCTTCAATATTGGCAGAAAGACTTAAAAAATACTTCAATAATTTTATTCATCCTGATCAAAATGGATTTCTACCAAAGAGACAAATTAAAGACAATGTGAGAGTAATTTTGAACACTTTGAAATACTATGAGGCACATCCTGAAAAAGAAATGGCTTTGATATTTCTAGATGCACAGAAGGCATTTGATAATGTGAATTGGCGATTCATGTTATTACTGCTGGAACAGATGGGCTTTACTAGAAAATTTATCCAAGCAATAGAAGCTATATATCATGAGCAAACGGCAAAGGTAATGATAGAGAGAGACCTGACAGACTCCATTGACATAAGAAAAGGAACAAGGCAAGGGTGTCCACTGTCACCTTAGTTGTTTGTGTTAACTTTGGAAGTGCTAAATAGAAATATTAGAGATGAAAAGAACATTAAAGGGATGAAAATTAAAAAGGAAGAATTTAAGTTGCAAGCATTTGTAGATAACCTGGTTTTTATCTCAGAGGATCCACTAGAAAGAGCACCAAAATTGATAGAAAAGATAGAGACATATGGTAAGGTGGCTGGTTTGAAAATAAATAAAGATAAGATAAAGATCTTGACAAAGAACATGCTATCTAGACAAAAGGAAGAACTGGCAGAGTTATTGAAAATTCAGTTCACGAATAAAAGCAAGTACTTGGGAATATACTTGACAGCAAGATGCAGTACATAAAAAGAGAATAATTATATCAAATTCAAACAGCAGATAGCACTAGATTTGGCAAAATGGGAAAATTTACAACTGTCATTAATGGGGAGAATGTCAACAATCAAGATGAATATATTACCCAGAATTTTATATTTGTTTCAGATAATTCCAATTAGGCTTGGAAAAGATTACTTTGAAAATTTGAATAAAATTGTGTTGAAATATATATGGCAAGGTAAGAAAGCGAGAATAAAGTTAAAACTTTTGCAAGATGCTAGAATAAGAGGTGGATTTGGTTTGCCTAATTGGGAGTTGAATTACCAAGCTACAAATTTGATGTGGGTTAAGAAATGGATAGCATTAAGAAATACTAGATTGTTGCCATTAGAAGGACATGATCTGTTGTTGGAGTGGCATGTTTTTTTATGGTACAAAGTAACTAAAATACAGGGTATTTTAGAATACCTTAGATTTTATTTAAGATTGTATTTTAGAATATTTTAGAATTTTAGAATTCTATATGGCAGTCTCTGTGATTAAACTGGGAGAAGATTAAAAGACAATGTTATTTGAAAATTCCAGTCTGGTTATCGACTATTGAAGCTTTTTCTTATCCTATAATATATAAAAAGGAACAAACAGTTAGATATGGTGAAATATTGAATGAAAAGGTGAACTTAAATCTATACAAAAGCTAGAGGAATCAGGTATAAAGATGAATTGTTTTTCATATGCACAAATACATTCAAGGTAAAGATTCCAAAACAGAAGGTTTTTATGATAAACTGATTGATTTAGATAAGATTTTGAGAGGTACTGATGCAAAGGTGATTAAAAAATTGTATGGATATTTGTTAGAAATTAAACTAGAAGAAGAGCAAGTTGAAGAAACTATGATTGCTTGGGGGAAGAATTTTGGATGTAGGATTGATCTAGAGAAATGGCAAAGATTGTGGTCTCAAAATTATAAAATGACATTGTCAACAGCATATAAAGAAAATTTGTATAAGATATTTTACAGGTGGCATTTTCCCCTGACAAGAATAGCAAGAATGTTCAAGAATAAATCCGAAAAATGTTGGAAATGTCATCAGACACCTGGCTCATATTACCATATGTGGTGGACTTATGCGGATGCTAAAAAATACTGGACTAAAATCCACACGTGATTAGAAAAAATGACAAAAAAATATATAGATTTGAAACCAGAGATATTTTTGGGGGGAATTTTACCTGAAATATATAGTAAAGACTTGAAATACCTGATTGTAAATGTATTAACAGCGGCTAGGATTATATTTGCTAAAAACTGGAAAAATGAGAAAATACCATCACAGGAGGAAATTATTAGGAAAATATTGGAATTTGCTGAAATTAGTAGATTGACATTTGAAATTAGAGAGCAAGAAGATAAACAATTTTATAAAATTTGGGATCTATTCTATCAATGGTTAGATAATAAAATATAGCAACGAAATATGTAGACTTTTAGAAAATACTAAATATATGAAGATGTATTTTTTTTATTATATCTACAAAATGATTTTTGGATAGATTTGGGATGATAATATGAATTGTCACAAAATAAATTGAGTAATATGTGATTATTTCTTAAAGCATGAATGAATAATAAGTATAGTCAAATGATTAATAATGATATTAATGCATTTAATAATGGATTGAAAATACAAGATCATATATTATGTAATTGTAATTGAAAACTACCAAATGGAAGCACAAAAAAAATTGTAAACCAACCGACACACTGTACATATATATATGGAAGATGGCCTGATGTTTTTATATTTTGTTTTTGTTTGTTTCAAAAAACCAATAAAAGTTCATAAAAAAAAAATTCTTCTGTATTTAACTAGTGTTTTTCCTCAGCTTCTCATTAAATGGTGATTGTTCTAGAAGTTTCCTTAAATCCGGATGCTTTGCTCTGGTATTCTGCCAAGAATGAAACAAGGCATTTGGTTGACAGCCCCTCCTTTGTTTCATATTCAGAAAAAATTACTGCTCATAGTGAGCTTAATGGGGCAACTTGAGGAACAATACATTCTGACTTTTTTTTTGTTCTTTTATCTTTTCAATTGATATATATGTCTCTTCCCCTAAACTCAGGATGGTTGATTGTACAGTTGTTAAAACCCATAACATTAAAACTTATTATGTGTGTGGATACCTCATCCTTGCTCTAAAAGAACTTTTGAAACTTATTTGTCAGATGATTTTTTTAAAAAAGTCATCTTTCTTTTGGATTTTGATACACTGGAAATACAATACTGCTTTTGTTACAGTAGTAGGGTTTGATGATAAGAAAAAAGAAACTTCCAAAATCAGAATAGCTAAGGGTCACTTAGGTCATTGAATCCAATTAGGTGATTGGATGTTACACAAGGACTCTCACCTGGGGGTAAAAAAAGCTTCTAACTAAAGACTATTTAAACGGTAAATATCCCAAACTGGAATATGGACCTGAAGAATGACTACCATGCGGTTCAGAAAAAAGGGATGGGTTTTTACAGAGGCACAGTAAAATAAATAATAATAAAATCATCATAATAAAAACATCATATCATGACAATGAAATATAAAATAGAAATCATTGGGAAAACCATATTCAAAGGGAAAATAAAGCAATACACAGTGATGAGGGAATAGCAACAAAAACAGGAAAAAGTTTATGAGGCACTCAGTGGAAGTCCTTGGGGAAATTGTAGGCAACAGAGAAACAACATTCTGACAATATTGAGGTAATAGCTGGAGGCTAGCACTGGAACAGCGTGTTTACTTTGTTTTTATGGAAGAAAGTAAATCCAGTAAATTGGGTAAGCAGGAGGGTGGAGAATTTTATTTAATATTTAAGGAAATTAGTTAGAAGTCAGTCTTACTGGAAATATTGTGGTCGAAGAAAGTAAGAACAGGATCAGAATACCCTTTGAGGATTAGAATGTATTATCTTGCATTATATTGAAAAGCTATTAATTTGCCAAGTGAGACTTATTGATGTAATCATGTGTTATCTATGTGTCATCAGGTTCATTGCCAGCCTACTCTGTTCAAAATATGTTAATGACTCCAGTTCTCCTAAGGAGGCTCCTCTGAATATCTGCTTCAAACGAATTTAGCCAGGTGTCTTTAAGAATTCTTGAATGGACCTTGAAATTATTTCAGTTCTGAGAAAGAAAGAGCTGTCTTTCATTTCTTTTTGGAAGAAGAACAATATATCTAAAGGCACTTAGGAAAGAACAAAAAACCACTGCATCAAAATAGCTGAATTTGGCCATTTTTAAAAAAATAAGGATAATTTCACCTAATTCTTCAGACAGAAGAAAAAGTAGTTTTAAGGTTTTGAGTTTAGAGAAGAGTGGAAGACATGATCCAATTTTTGAATGCCCCTTTGATGTAACTCTAAAGAGATCTGGCAAAAACTTCAGCTAGGGGTTCTCTTAAAGTTTTGTCGAACAGCAAATGGCAGACTGAAAGAACTCAATAATTTCCATGAGATTAATAAGATGTAATGGGGGAATTTTTCATGCCTTTAAGAAAAGTAAAAGATCAAAATATTAAGCATCAATGGCTGACACAAAAAGAGCAAATGTAATGTCTCTGAGGAATCCCTTCCCCATCCTTTTCTTGTTCAGCCAGGCCAGTGTGTTGCAAATTAAGATCATGTTCCAAGGTTTGCGGAAGACTGCCAATGTAATGAAATCTTTTTTCAGGCATATCAGTGTCATGGACAATCCTTTTCTAATGACCATTTAATAAGTTGGTATTGTTCTTCCTGCACTGGTTGTGGAAGCAACAAGCTAGTGCCTCTGGTCTGATAACAGTGATGCTGACTGAGAACAAAATTGCTTGGAAAGAAGCTTCAGTGAATAGAAAACTCTTGAGAAATGCAAGGATTCTGTATTATTGTCACACAGCAAAGAAAGCTTAAATACCACAGATGGCATAAATCAAAGCACAATAAGCCCTCTTACTTTTGTTTGGAACATTGCTTTCATTCCAGACCTGAGGCAAATTTAAATTCAGCTTTTTATATTTAGAATATCCTTCATGATGAGATGAAATTAGTGAAGGCAACAACTAGTCAATCAACCAGGTATCTTAGTGATAGACAAAGATCAAAACACATTTTGTAATGCTAAAGGCCCAGTCCCACTGCACTTACAGATGCAAAGAGGATGTAAAACATTAAAAAAAGCTTGCCACCCATTGGAAAACGCTATGCATCCATTGTGTATTCATTGCATACGTGTTTCATACGCTCTATCCATCGAACATCTCTCCACTGAGATTTCATCCGCGCAAGAAGTTTTGAACTGCACAAAACTTTGTGAATGGATGAACTTTCCGCCGTGTACGATGTACATCCACGACATATATGGGCAACAAGCGTTCCATGTCCGTTATCATCCATTAAACATCCACTGTATCCTCTCTGCATCCTCTGTCCATCCCCTCAACTCACATCGGCTGCAGCTGAAAATGGAAAGAGGAAGGAAACAAAAGGTACACGGAATGTCTACACAGTGTTAGTAGCATGGAAATAGAAAGGATGTAAGCGTATGCATCTCGTATATAAAGTTTTCAAAATGGACAAAATGTTTGTATCTGGGATGTATCTTGTATATTTAGGATGTCTGGAGTATTTCTAGAGTATGTAGAAGAACACCGAGCAGACTACCGATATTTTCTATAAAAAGGGGGAGAAAATCATCTGGATCTCAGTATGAGTTCCAGCAGCCATGGTGTACAGACCTCATCACCCTTGGTCTTGGTCTTCAACATCGTCAATTATTCTCCACCATGGATGATGACACAGTCCGTATGATAGCTGTGCTCATTCATCACCAGAACCAAAACCTGTTCAGACTGTTTCAAGTTTTATACAGAAGGAGAAGAAGGAGACGTCCAAGAGCTGTGTGGGTCTGAGGATGTATCATGAGAAGAATGGAGTTTGGACTGTCTGATGGTGGAGCTGAGGAATGAAGACCCTCGTGCATTCCATCACTTCATGAGGATGACACCAGCCATGTTTGATGAACTTGCAGAGCATCTGAGACCCAGGTTGATCAAGCCTAGCACCAATTTCCGTGCCAACCTGGATCCTCGACTGAAGGTGGCACTGACTCTGTGGCACCTGGCCTCTGGAACCACATACAGAAACATGCAGTATTCATGGAGGGTGCCACACAACCGCATCAGCAAAGTGGTCAACCGCATCAGCAAAGAGAAGTGGTGCAGGCTATCATTGAAGAATACATGGAGGAGCTCCTCAAGTGCCCCACCACTGAACAAGACTGGAGAAAACTTACAGAAGAGTGGTATGAGAGGTGGAACTTTCCCCAAACCATTGGAGCCATAGATGGGAAGCACGTGGCCTGCAAAGCTCCAGCCAACTCAGGGTCCACTTATTTCAACTACAAGGGCTTCTTCAGTATCATCCTCTTTGCCATGGTTGATGCTGATTACAAGTTCATCTACATCGATGCTTCAGGCAACGGGTCAGCTTCAGATGGCCAGGCATACAAAGCAAGTGACCTCAAGGATGGTCTGGAATGCAACCTCATCATGGGTTTTCCAGGTCCAGACCCCCTATCCAATGACACACAAGATGTGCCCTACTTCATCATTGGTGATGACGCGTTCTCCCTCAGAACCTACCTCATGAAGCCGTACAGTTCAAGATACCTCCCCCGTGAAGAGAGGATCTTCAACTACAGGCTGTCCAGGGCAAGACGGGTGGTGGAGAATGCCTTTGGCATCCTGGCCAAGAGATTCCAGATACTTCTCACCACCATGCAGCATGACCCAGAGACTGTGAGGAGCATCGTGGAAGCTTGCTGCATCCTGCACAATCTCATGAGCACCCACTACCCAGTGTTGCAGAACAGACTTGTGGACCATCAACAAGGGAATGGGGACATGGAGCTTGGTGAATGGAGGCAAGGACGTAACCTGATAGACACTTTGGATGTACAAGGCCCCAACAGAGCTTCACGTGAAGGGAAGAAGCAGTGCAACCTACTGAGACACTGGTGCAACTCCCCAGCTGGAGCAGTGGAGTGGCAAGACAGGATGACAGATGATTAATGGATGCTTCCTTGAAGGTGTCGCATAACATTGATGAGATTGTGCCATGTATGTTGAGTGGTCCTACAATGAATAGGGCATTAATAAAGAGCTTTGTTTATTTTAAAATGTGTTGATCAATGAATAAATTGTTATTGATAAAAAAGGGCCATATGTATGGCAGCTGGGATGGTGGACCATACAGTCCCACTATGCTTGCACTGGAGTTTTATCTATCCCACAACTATCCTTATCTATCCCACAAGCATGCAAAGGCTTAACCATTTTTTCAAAATTTTCACCAACACTTTATTAAGTAAAAAAATGAACCAAGTAAACTGTATTAAGTGTCTTAAGCAAAGATAACCTTTATTAACTTTCTTTGGTAAAATTTATGACTTTATTAAATAAGCAAAATGAACCAAGTAAACTGTATTAAGTGTCTTAAGCAAAGAGAACCTTTATTAACTTTCTTAGGTAAACTTTATGATTTTATTAAAAAACCAAAATGAACCAAGTAAAATGTCTTGAGCAAAGATAAACTTAAGAAGTTAACAACTCAGTCTCTGCCACTATTCTCAGTCACTCTGAGTCATATCCATGGTCATAGCTGTTAAGCGGGCAAGGACTGTGGAAGTGGCTGTGGCTTGAGTGCTGGTCTGAGGCACCATTGGTATGCTTGGCCCTGAGGGTACAACAGGGGATGGTGTGTTCAGGAAGCTATCCGAGAGCTGACTCAGTCCCGTGTAGTTGAGAGTCCTTCATCAAGGACTTGAGATGTCAGGCCCAATACTGATGACAGATTGTCCGTTGACGGGTTTGGCTCTGGGGTGGAGGAAGGAAGAGTGTAGTGGGGCTGTCTGGTCTGCAGCTGGGTGAGGAGTGGCGTCTGTGGCGTCCGATGAACCTGGGCCTGGACTGGGAAGTTCTGCTTCTGTTGTGGGAAGTCCTGGTAGTCGTAGCTTTGGTAGGTGAGGGGCTATTGAAAGCCATGGAAGGGCTGTGACATCGCCTGGGGTAGAGGAGCAGACCTGGACTGGGTAGGAGCAACTTCAGCTGGGCCTTGAGGGTTGTGCAGAAGTGCTGTGACCTTCTGCTTCATCACCTGGTACTGGTCCTCGGGCAGGTCCCTGAGGGTGTGGCTCATGTAGGTGATGAAGGTGTGGCAGCCCGAGGATCCTCTGTCCAAGTGGACCAGCTGAGAGAGAAGTTCTGTGCTGGTCTTCATTGTGTCCCTGATCTCCAACAGCACAATGTGGTCCTGGCCCTCTCTGCCTGCATCCTCTGGAGCTGGGGGTGGGTTGGCCTCTGGAGGCTGCTGCTTCTTCTTCCATTTGTGACAGCAGGGCGTCATTCTCCATGGGATCCTCCAAGTCTGCCGGCATGGGCAGTGCAAGTGTTGGGGGGTTCTCTGCCATGGGGCCTTCTGAAGACACCTGCCTGGACAGGGCAGCTGGCTCCTGGCTGGAAGAGGACTGGTTGTCTGTGGGCTGTCTGAGGGAGAGGGGTCTCAGAGGGGCTGCTCCTCGGTGGCGGATTTCACTCTCCAGGAAACTGCACTTTGCCATGACATACATCTCCTGGTCAGTGAGCTTGAAAGCGGCCTGCCCCGATTTCTTGAGGTGTAGCTTGCCATACCAGGTGTACATGTGCTTCCACCATCCCAGGAGTACATCTGCAGTGTACCTCAGGCTCTCTGCCTTGTCTCTCCAAGCTGCCTGCTTCTTCTTGGTGTCCCGATACAGTCTGTGGCCCTTTCTCCAGAGGTACTCATTCTCCCTCAGCCATTCCAGCACCTCATTTTCGTGCTCCTCGGAAATAGTGTACTGTTTCCTCTCTCCCTTCTCCTTCCCTTGTCTCTTTCTCCCTCTGGCAGGGCCTTCAGCAGGGCCTTCAAGGGCTTGAGCAGCAGGCCCTTCAGGGGTTTGAGCAGCAGGGCCTTCAGGGGCTGGAGCAGCAGGGCCTTCAGGGGCTTGAGCAGCAGGACCTTCAGGGGCTTGAGCAGCAGGGCCTTGAGCAGCAGGGCTTTGAGGGCCTTGGGGCTGGTCCACCACCGCAGCAGCAGCAGCAGCTTCAGAGTCAGTGCCAGGGGGTGGGATGCTGGTTCTGGCCTTCTTCACCTTGCCAGGGCTTGAACAAGTAGGCACGGGCTTCCTCTTCTTGCCTGACTGATGAATAATGGTATTCCTGCAAGATGTACGTGGCAGCATGTCTTTCCCCTGTATGCTGACTGCGTGCGTGCTGCATCCTTTTATATCTGTGCAGCTGACCCAATTCATACTCCCTGCATGCGCAGTGAACACTTTGCATCCGATATACATCTGCGTGACATCCCCTTTGTTTCCTATAGGTGTCCGTGATGCATCCGCTTCACCCGCTATGCATCCGCCCCTTCTGCTTTGCATCTGCTTTGAAATTCTCCCCCCAGAATCCCTTCAAAGGTGTCATCTGCTGTCATCCACTAGGCTTCCTATGAATATCCGCTTAACATCCCTGTTACATACTACCCACGTCCATTCTTTTTCCGTTCTTTTCCGTTCTGTTTATGCAAATTTTTGCATAACAATAGATGGCAATAGATGGAGCCACCCCCGAAATTTTGCTCGTCTGCTGTGTCCTTTATGCATATGTTTTGCATCTGTTGGCCAGTGGGACCGGGCCTTAAGTGACAGCAACATTGTAAAGAAGGAATATCTGAAGCTGGGGAAGTACCAGGGCCTGAAGGAAGAATTGGAGAGGAAGTAAAGGCCAAAGTGATCCCAGTGATGGTAGGAGCACTTGGGATTGTGTTTCCTAAGCTGAGACAGTGGTTCCAACAGATCCCAGGAACAAATCAGAGCTCTCTGTCCAGAAGACGGCAGTGCGAGGAACAGTTAATAAGATATTCCACAGAACCATCAAACTTTCAGACCTCTGGTAGAGGACTCAAAATTGAGGAACACACATACCATCCATGAGAGTCAGAAAGAAAATGTTTACACACACATACAAACATGCACATACATACATACATACATACATACATACATACACACATTAAGTGTTGAATATGGAAGGCATATCGATAGGTTTAGACCAGGCCTGTCAAACTGGCAGCCCATGGGCTGAAGACATCAAACGCAGGCCATGCCCATCCCTGCTCCGCAAAGGCAAAAAATGTGATACATCATGATCTGCCCTGTGGCTTAGAGAAATCAGAATTATAACCTTAAAAATGAGATTATTACGACCACATAGCATTGCCATAGCACACAAACCAACTAAAGTCCTCCAACACATCCCAAGTAAACAAACAAGCAACAGCAAAAACCAGCAACATGAGAAGAAAACAGAGGAATCATCTACAACATACAATGTAAGGATTGTAATTGCTACACTATAGGACAAACAGAAGACTAGCAGAGAGCATCTATGAACATTAACTAGTAGTCAGAAGACATGGCAAAAACTCTTTGATATAACAACACATGGACAGGCTCAACCACAATTTCAACTGGAAAACTGTGAGCATCCTAGATCAAGTCAAGTCCGAAACCATCAGACAATTCCTGGAAGCAAGGTACTCAAAGAAATAGGTCATCAACAGGTGCATACAGATAAACAGCATCTGCATACTATTCTAAAGAAACAATCAATAAGCCAAAAAGGAAACAAAAAAGCCAAAACACTTCCCCACCAGCAATCAACATCCATATGAGAGATTAATACCAAGAAGTACACAATACCTCAATCAAGGAACTACCAACACAGACAGACAAGCCTAATAATAACAATAGCTTGATCAACTAACTACCAAGACTCCTCCCATCAATACTGACAAGGCAAACTATTAGTTTATAAAAATAAGAGCAAACCCCACTCCTGTTTAGCATTGATGTTGTTACCTTGTTTAGTAATGAAATGTCTGTAAGAAAACCACCAAGGTCAGAGAGCATTAAGGACCCCACAGTTCAACCCTGAGCTACACATATTTTCTTCTATCTGTAAACTTCTAATTCCCTTCAACTTCATTTTTTCTTCCCTCCTTCAGTTTCAAACCTGCCTTTGTATTTACTTAAATTACTAGAAGGTATTTTAATGAATCCTAATTTCCAACCAAGCTCATATGAGCTGAGTGCAGTCTGATTTGATTTAGATGAACTATGGTTTGATGAGAATTCAATTACACATTTTTAGTAGAACATAATGTATTTTGATACACAGTGGCTTTGGTGCTAATGAGATGCATTCTAACTGTTGCAAAGACTGTATTTATCCCTTTGCTTTCTGCATAGGATGCACATTAATTATGTTTCAACAACAACAATAATACTTACTATGTTTGTCTTCTGTTAATAGCAGTTTCTTTTTACTGCCAACAATATTACAGATTTGCTTTCCAACCACATTTTTATTTTAAACAACTTAATTGTGATCTCTGAAAAAGCAATTTAGCTTCTTCTTGACTGCACATTAAGTTTCATAACAGGGTCATTTCTTCAGAGAAAAGTATACTTCATATGAAAGTAATAACTATGTTACAATTATGAAATCTGTTGTTTTTAGGCAGAGATGGAAAAATGAGCAGGTTGATACTAAGGTGGAAAGCTTCATCTGAAGTTACAGATTGAATTCTGTTCTTGTCACGAATTTTCAGGCTGCCTTCACTGGCTTCAAATATATTGTATAATGGTCCAATCTGTTCCTGGAATGCTGAACTGACAATGTTACAGTGGAAGTATCATTTTAGATTTTATCCAAAGTGCAATATATCATATTATTTTTTTCAATTCTGTTGAAGTGCTGCTATCCTTCTGGTATATGAAATTAAATCAAGCCACTTATTCTACCTCAGATGCTTCTGTACATCACCTAGAAAACTCAAATCTGCAGCTCAGCCAATGTTCTTCATGTCTTTATATGCATTTCAACTCTTACTTGAGAGATTAGATATGGCCCATAGGATGTTCTTAGTTGCTTAGATTTGTTTTTCCTTGGTGGTGATAAATGGTTTTAAAGACTGATTGATTTTTGTTTTTATTTTGTATAATGTTTTTCTCTGAGATAGGACTACAATCATGCTGCCATGACTACCATCCAAATTTTTTGGACCATGGACACTGCTGATAGCAAACTTATTTCATAAACTCTTTCTTTCACTGTCTTTAACATGTATACAAGCAAACAAAAAGTATTTTGGAAAGTTCTGGAAACTTTTACAACACACAGTGGTTTGAAGGAGGAGATCCTGGGCAGTATCATGGAATTCATTAGGAGGTAAAAAAAAGTTAAGATGGTGGGTTCAATTATGTCATCGAAGCCACACCCTTTAAAAAGATGCATTGTGATTTATTTAAACAAGATTAAATTCATTTGTATAGTCACAGCTACCATCTTGACATTTTTGATACACCCTGCTGAGCATGACTTTGAAATCAAACATGACAGGCATTGCTTCTTCGTTAGATATCTCTAGAAGGAAGTCATTGCTCATGTTAAACTTTTCTTGCTCAATCTTTTGGGTATCTCTGATTGCAGTCAGCATAAAAGGAAGGCTGTCACGAGGGAGTTATAATTTCAAGCTGTTCTCTTTATAGACATTAACATCATGCAAGGCTAAGCCTTCAAAAAAATCCCTGAAATAATTCTTCTGTTGGGAAATTCTTTTCTTTATTTATTACTGCAATTTATATGCTGTTCAATCTCCTTAAGGTCTCCAAGCCTCTCTGGTTTTCTCAGCCTTTTGGAATTTCCTTCAAATTCCTTTGGAGAGTTTTTCAACTTATTGTTGCATTCTGTTCGGTGATGAGATTCAAAAGTCCCCACCACTGGTTCTGTGGCTGTGGCTGGCGGGTGTGGCTGCAGGGGTGGGATCACACACCTTGCATGCCTTGTGCCAAATACGTGCTTTGTGTATGCATTAAAACAGTAAAAACTAAGCTACTGTGCCTCTGAGTTGTTTAGCACAGCAATCAGCTCTGTCGCGCCAAACCACTGAGAGGTTAAAAAGGACCTAAAAGCAGGGGCGGGTTGATGGGCAGGCCCAACTGCAGAGCCTCAGAGAGCCTTGGAGTGAATCATTTCTCTGCCAGCTGATCTTCGGTGCTGAACCAGTAGAATACCATCACTGGTTCTGTTGCATGTCACTCCATTATCAGAGAGCACAGGAAATGGCCTTGAAGGACTGGAGGAAGAGTTGCTATTAACATTATGGGGTAAAATAACCAGGCCTTGAAGTGTTCCAAGAAACTCATTTGAGAAAGTGAATCACAGTCAAGCCTCTAATGCAGTGAGGAAGGAGGACAGCACAGATAGATTTGGAAGATTTTGGTAATATAAAAATAGTAATGACATCGGTTTCTTAGTCTTCCTGGCCTGTCTTCCTTGATCAGTTATTCAGTGGAATGACTTGCCTACTCCAACACTGGAGGTTTTTAAGAAGAGACTGGACAACCATTTGCCTGGAATGGTATAGGGTCTCCTGCTTGAGAAGGGGGTTAGATGGAAGATCTTCAAAGTCCCTTCCAACTCTGTTGTTCTGTTATGTTGAATTTTCACTATCATTTGCTTCTCCAAAGGCAATTTCTTTTCCATAAACTTGAAAAAAAAACAAGTTGAAAAATAGAGAAAAAAAATCAAATACTGCACTAATAGAAGTCTGGTCCCTTAAGACTACAATGATTAGTAGTATAAAAGTGTAAAATACAACAGAACTAAGGAGAAATGTTCTGGCGGTCAGAACAATTAATCAGTGGAACAGCTTGCCTCCAGAAGTTGTGAATGCTCCAACACTGGAAGTTTTTAAGAAGAGATTGGATAACCATTTGTCTGAAGTGGTGTAGGGTTTCCTGCCTAGGCAGGGGTTTGGACTAGAAGACCTTCAAGGTCCCTTCCAATTCTGTTATTTTAAATTTCTAAATTCTAAAATACTGCTCTACCACTAAATCTAGCTGGTACTTTGGAAGAATTACCTATTTGTTTGGTCTAGCTACTTTATAGACTGTCCGTGATTTTATAAACACATTTCTCAAAGGATTTGTTTTAACTGTTATTGTCTATGTGCATTTCTTTTGTACAAATATGCATACCTTTTTATTTCTCTCAATTAGGAAAATGTTGTGTTTTCTGAGAGTTCTTCCTGCTAATAGCATCATTTGTATGGTTTATTAAGGTAGCAAGTGCTCTTCTACAATGCTATGGGATTTCTCTAGAGTATACGGTGCAATAATGCATGTTTTATAAAAATGGGGGAATCCTTCTTCAGATGTATTGCTTTAATTGTATGCAGACTTAAATGGACATGATCAGTTTGATCAATGAACCCTCACAAGAATAATAAGATTTCATTAAATCATAATAGAAAAAGATAAAATGAAATAAGCTCCATTTGGAAATTCACAAATTTTCTATTTTCTTGTCATCCTATCTTAAATTGAGTACAAATAGAATGGATGGCACTTTATACTTAAGTATAAGTATGCATGTAATACCTACAGCATATTAGGTAGAGCAATCTTTTTATTAAGTGGCTATAAATAGCTGTTGTATCTGTTATATTTGTAGATAGGTAATCTAATGCATTGTAGAGGAAAGCATAAACCACTTAATGTTTAGTTGTAATGCATTAAGCAATTTATTGATATTTGCAGCATGTGCTTAACATACCTTTAAATTCAAAAGGTCCAATTATTCAATATAATTAATGAATTGTATGTGTCCTTCCTTCTTAACAGTTTTTCCATGTTAGCTTAGGACATGAGGGTCCATATTTTATTACATTTCCATTTTATTACATTGCACTTCAAGAAATCGTATGATGAATATTTATTTTTGGTAGCTCAGAGGATCACTTGAGAAATATACTTACAAGAAAAAAAAAGCCAAAAAATGTATTGCTGCTGGGAGATTCCAACCTAGCAAGAATATTGCTTATGCCATCTGTTTGTTTTAAGATCCCTTTGGTAAAGCATTCAAGAGCTATCCATAGAGCAGAATTTTTTTTAAAAAAATATCCCAATACATTTAGGAATAATAGGCAATTTATCAGTAACAAAGTAAGAATGGGCACCAGACACAGAATGACAAAGCCACAATGTCACCATAGCTCCCTTATAACACCTGATATTAGCAGCAAAGGCTTATTACTTTTAATATGGATTTCCCTGGGCTTTGAAATCATTAGCTGAGACCATTCAGGTCCCTTTGGAGGATCTAAGATATGAATAATGGCAGCTTTCTCTATCCTGGGTGCCCTTTTGATGGGTAGGCTTCAACTCCCAAAAGTTCCCACCAGTATTATAAGGAAGACAATGTTCATCAAAAGCTGAATCTACTCATGTGACGGGATGTTCCCTACAATACATTATTTTTCATTCCAGGTCAGAGTTGTGACCCAACTGATTTTTATCAACACTTAATTCCCATCTTGTGTCACTGTTTATTCATAAACAATACAAGCTTGACTCATAACTGCTCATAATTCTGGCAGATAAAGACCAAAGAATTCCAGGAAGACTACATTAAAAATATAAAAAAGGACTTCATGCTATCCAGAAATAGAATTCAGCAGGTTCTGACTAGTTCTGGAGAACCATTAGTGGAAATATTGAGTAGTTCAGAGAACTGGCAAATGCCACCTCTGACTGGAGATTTTACAGAATCCTTCTCCTGCCATGCCCACCAAGTCACGCCCACAAAATCGGCAGTACAAAATTTGAATCCCACCACTGGTGCTATCCCTAGAGAAGTTCACTTTGAGATATATATGTATTTATTATGCACAAAAGCAATAGAATGAAATCCTAGAAGAAAAAAAACAAAGCATGTCCAAAAGGTATTGATATCCATCTCCTTCTATTTTAATTTTGCTTTTCCTTAAAGAAACTTATTGCCTGTCAAATACCTACACAACAGTTTATTGAAGTAGATTATGAAATTATTAATCTAAGGTCATCCAAGTGAGATCCAAACTGAACCTGGTTCTATCTGGAGTCAATATCTTATTTGCCACTGATAGAGCTATGGTGGCACAGTGGTTAGAATGCAGTATTGCAGGCTAACTCTGCTGACTGCCAGGAGTTTGATCCTCACTGGCTCTAGGTTGACTCATCCTTCCATCCTTTCGAACTGGGTATAATGAGGACCCAGATTGTTGGGTGCAATATGCTGACTCTCTCAACCACTTAGAGAGTGCTGTAAAGCACTGCAAAGTGGTATATAAATCAAAGTGCTCGTGCTAGTTCTATCTTCTATCCTCAAAAAACATACTACCCACAAACACCATTTTTACTTTTCCACTGTTAACATACAACATGGCAGAAATATTGTCTCCTCTCATTTCTCTTTAAAAAATATTATTTCAGCATTCCAAGAAAAAATTGAAAGACCAACAATTGAATGGCACAATAGATGCAAGGGTGGAGGTTAAGGGAGAAATGACATAAAAGAGGAACACCCTTCTGCCTTTCTTCTGTTCAGAATCCACCAATATAATAATAAAACAGAGGAAATATTAAGAAATTTTGGAAAAGTAGCAAAATGAATATGTTTGTGAGAAAATTCATGACAAAATACTTTTGGTAATAATTCAGCTGCTCAAAATAAATGCTTCATGGTTGGAAAAGTTGCTGCTCATTTAAGAATATCATATTTCTCAGGTGATTGGAAAAATCTTCTGAGATATGTACATCAATTATGATCCTGCAAGAAGCCTGTTGAAAACTGTTAATGAAATTTAGTTTATCGAAACGTGACACAAGTCCTGAAATATGAAAGATATTCTTATAAAATGGACTCTAAATGGACTGTTTTAAGCATACATTAATTTGAAGCAGAGCAATATCTTTCTGAGGCTTTCAGAAAACTTATGTGATTGATGCTAAACTGTTACTTGTACCTGCACACGAACACACGCACACACATCCATTTGCATTCCCCATCCCTGCCCATGTTTTATTTACAGCCTTTCCTAATAGTTAGAAGGTCATTAGAGATAACTAGTTGGCCAGAATGGGTTTTCCACACATCAGTGCCTGTTCCAATAATGTTGTAACTCATTTTTCTTTGATCTAGCTACAAATAAGTAACTTTTGACCAATAAATTCACTCTTTCTACTGTCTAAGAGTTGCTGACAATTTATGCCATGCTGAAGCTGAAATAAACCAGTCTTGAGCCTGGATAGCAGGGAACAGTCCATATCCATATACTTTTAAATATATTTTAGCTAGGAGCAGATTCAGTGCAAAAATTCTGGTTCATAGGGATATAGATTTGCAACCTTTCTCAGAGGATCCAAGCTCCATAAATTAGTGAAAGGATTACAATGGGACATAAATATCTTATTTTCACCTGTGGCAGTTACAACCTTGCACTGAATTTTTTCATTCTATTTCAGGTAAACCCATTGGATTCATCCTGCCAGTTTGAAAGTTTGAAAGCCATGAAATATATGGTTTTAGAAGATAAAACTGAACAATTTTGTAATTCTCAAAAAAATCCTCTTTCAATATTTCCAAGTTACTGTTTGGAATCATTTCTTATTGAAAGAGATGCCAGCCATCCTTTATGAAATAACAGCTCTAGTGGCCTGAAAATAATTTGAAGGCATGCACTGAGCAGAATTCAGAGTAGAATCAAGAAAAAGAACATGAGGAATTGCCCAGACAAAATGTAGAACCAGGGAACAAAATTTCAGAATCAAAAACTGCACTGGGATACATGCTAATTTGAGAAAGGTAAATTGGAGGCTGTTAGATCCATTTAGAGTGGGTTCAAGAAAAAAAACTGAACAAAATTTAATCACTATCACTAAGGGGATACGTAGGGATCTTTCTTTAAATTCCTAGGTGTATAACTGAATGAAGACTTTGCTCTCAGATGTGAATCTAATTTGTATGCTATTCAGATCAATTTACTTCTTTCTTAACTTGTTTCTCCTGCTTTTTTTTTATTACCTGTCCCCCTGGAAGGGGATCTAGTCTATCATTTTGAGCAATGTGAGATGGCTTTCAACTGGGGAATATTTCTGTTACCTTTATTCTTACCAGGGTACAAATTCACTCTTACAACCCAAGCCCAGGCACACATTTAAACTAAGCACCCAGTCATCTATGTCACAGGAACAGTTGAAGTTAGTGATGCTTTTGAGAGAAAGTGATGGAGAGGAAAAACAACTGAAAAATAGAACTTTGTATGACAGACTTCATTATAACAGCCCTGAAATACAAAACAAGCTCCCTAAATCTGGATTGGTTGCAGTGACCCAGAAACTCACCTGGCAGAAGGGAAGGGTTGGTGAAGCAGTGAATCTTTCTTGGAATACCAGGCAGCTCCTTGAGAAAATAGGCAGGGATCCTGTATTTTAAAAGTGGTGACTTTTGACCAAATTACTATGAATGCTTGCAGAATTGGGATTTGCTTGAGTTCGTAGTTGAATGAGTGAAGCAAAAAGATGAAAGAAGACCATAAAGTGAGAAAATATAGAAATAAAAGGATCTGACAGCCTATAATTCCTAGAACCATTGCAGTCATAATTTAAGTCATATTATTTAATGTCTGCACCAGGAAATTACTGCAACATTATGCAACAATTCATAATTATGTTACTTTCACTTTCAGTTTCATGTAATTTATTTTCCTCCTCTAAATCAGTGATTTAAACCATTAAAATTTCCCATTAGTTTAACAAGATTACTAATTATTTCCAGACCTATAGAACAAATAACATGCTTGAAAATTCATTATATATACAGTGTACGCCAAATAATAATGCTTGTATCTTCTGAACATGGACAAGAATTTGGGAGAAAGAATATTTTTGGTTAATACATGTCCTATTAAAAATGCTGCCTAAAATTTAGCTTAGAAGCTGTATTCTTGATAAATTTTATCGCAGAGTAATCCACGGCAAGGATACATTTCTGTTTCTAAAAAGATCTAGCCTTCTCATAATTTCTGTGAAGTGCTCAGCTTGAGGGTAGAATATTATGAAGTCAAATATTAATTATACTTAGCTTTTATATGAACATTTTATATGATATTGTAGCAGCTCAGTGTATTTTTCAGTAATTTTTCCTTTGTTTTATGACAATGCTGCTCTTCCCATATCTCCATATCTCAGAAGCTTAAGCATTAATGAAAATGGAATATACCTTTATTCAAATGTCTTTAACTTTAGGGTTATTTCTTTTAAATCCAGCTCTTCATGTTCACTCTCCTTTTTTGAAAGGAGAGGGCTAATTGATGTGCCTAAAATTCTACTCTACTGGAACTTGAGTTGTTTTTTATTGGGGGGGGGGGGGCGAAAGGTGCTGAATTTTTTAAAAACTACTGATAAGGTTTTAATATTTTCCTTCCCAACCCTAATTTTTACTAAGGATCTACTATCAGGCATAACAACAGAATTTATATTTAAAAAGTCTTGCTTCATTATTGACAGCATTTTGGCTGAAGAAGGAAGAGTTGAAGCTTCACTTCTTGCACTGAATGTAGGCAAAATTTGTAACATGTGACCTGGAGGGACCAGTCAGTTATGTTCTAAGATGATGCTTAGCTTCTTCTCTCATAAGGGTACACAGAGATTCTCCCTCCCCAAACTACTGGTTGGGGAATTCTGGGAGCTGAAGCCCATACAAATGGTTGTGATTGAGAAATGCTGATTTAGACCATATATTTACGTCTCATTTTTTGACATTTTTCTATGTCAACCTAATTCTGTTAAATTTGACATGTTTCATGCTAAAGCTGCATAACTATTCTAGTTTAGCAGGATGACATTCTGCAACCCTGGATGGCACTGCCACAGAATTTAGAGCATTGATCTCTGAGGTTTAGATTGTGCCCTGGGAGGCCCTTAATCTCTTGAAGCATTAATGAAACATATAATGATTTGGATTATTTATCTACTTAATTCAGTGAAAGCAAGCAGTTCTAATGGATAGAGCCATCTCCTCCTGAGACAGAATACTTTATATGAAATGGCTAAAGCTAAACAAATCTTGTCTGCTTCAAGAAAATTGGGAGGCAGACAATCCTTTCTATTTAGAAAAAAGAATTCAGGCTGACATATTGTGATCATTCCTTGATGGTTCATTAAGGACAGAAGTAAGGTAAAGAGGGCTAAGATTTATTTTAATAGGCCTCTATTCATAACTTGATATAAGGAGGAAATTCAACGAGAAATGTCCACAATATGTGCAAAGTTTAAATGATGAAAATCACAGAATTATAATTCTTTGTATTATGATATAAATTTCATTGGGTTTTGTGAGTGATGGAAATGTTATTTTAAATTACAAATCTTTTGAGTAATTAAAATTAAATTAAATTTAAGCATTTGGTAATTCATTTCCTGAGTTTGTGTATCTGAGACTTCGGATTCTTGATAAGAAAATTAATCATAATTACAATGAGCCAGATCATTACCTTTATATTATGGTCTATGGGGAACTAAGAATCAAATTCAACAAAGCTTATTTACATATTGATGAAGATGACAGAACTAGCCGAGATAGCAAAGTTAACTTGTTTGCTCAGAATTTTCATACTATATCTATTAGTGACTGGAAACCCCTTATGTTTTTGTTGCTGAAAAAAAGAAAAAAATGAACTGATGATTTATGGATTTGATGATCAGAAAGGACAATGGTGGCACAGTGGTTAAGCCCATGTCACACTGGCCAACGGATGCAAAAAGGACACAGCGGACAAGCAAAATGTTCCATCCGTTGTTATCCGCTCTCAAAAGGGGCAAAAATTTGCATAACCGGAACGGATAACACGGACGCGGGGAGGACGCAGGGCGGATGCAAAGTGGATGCGGAACAGAAGCCTAGCAGATGGAAGCGGATGGGAGCGGATGGCGCAACCACAGGGCTTCTGGGGAGCCTCAGCAAAGCGGACACGGAATGGACACAGCGGATGCAGAACGGATGCACAGCGGATGAAGCGGATGCACAGCAGATGCACAATGGATGCACAGCGGAAGCCTAGCAGATGCCTGGCATTAATTGCGCATGTGGGGGGGATGCATTGCATCAGCCCCGCGGATATAACGGAAGCAGCTCGGAAGCAGGTCGCCATTCAGAGGAAAGACCTGCTGCCGGACGGATTGGCTGCCTTGCCAGCCCTGCCTGCATGTCTGCCTGCAAGCCTTGCTGCCAGCCTCACTGCCAGCCTTGCTGCCAGCCTGCCTGCAAGCCTCCCTGCCAGCCTTGCTGCCAGCCTGCCTGCAAGCCTCCTTGCCAGCCTTGCTGCCAGCCTGCCTGCAAGCCTTGCTGCCAGCCGGTCTGCCTGCCAGCCTTGCTGCCTGCCTTCCTGCCAGCTTTGGTTCATGTCTGCCTGCCAGCCTTGGTGCCTGCCTTCCTGCCAGCCTTCCTGCCAGCCTTGCTGCCTGCCTCCCTGCCAGCCTTGGTGCCTGCCTGTCTGCCAGCCTTCCTGCAAGCCTGGGTGCCTGCCTGCCTGCCAGCCTGCCTGCCAGCCAGCCTTCTTGCCAGCCTTGCTGTCTGCCTGCCTGCCAGCCTTGGTGCCTGCCTGCCTGCCTGCCTCCCTGCCAGCCTTGCTGCCAGCCTTGGTTCCTGCAAGCCTCCCTGCCAGCCAGCAACCCCACAACCATGTGGAAGTACAGCAAGCCTCAGCCATCTGCTGCCAGCCCAGGCAAGAGGGACAGGGCTACCATCCCGCCCCCTGGCCCTCACTCTGGTTCTGCTGAGGCTTCTGCAGCACGGGCTCGCTCTTCTGGGGCTGGGGCTTCTGCTGCTTCTGCTTTTGGAGGAGCTGATGACAAGCACTCCAGCATCAGCCACCTGCACAGCACATGGACCCTTCACCCCTGAGACTGAGCGACCAAGAGGAGTGCCAGAGACTCATTTCTGTTTTATAGCTTCTTGTTAATAAAGTCTATTTATGATTCACACACTTGCTTCATTTCTTTTTTTTAATAAAGTCTTGGTGGAAACTTTTAGAAATGGTTTAAGCCTTTGCATGCTTGTGGGATGGGTAAGGATAGCTTTGGGATGGGTTAGGACACCTGTGGAATGGGTAATAGCTGTGGGATGGGTTAGGATAGCAGGGGATAGATAAACCTCCAGTGCAAGAATAGTGGGACTGTATGGTCCACCCTCCCAGGTGCCACACCTATGGCCCTTTATTATCAATAATAATGTAATAATTATCCAGGCATGTCAACATAAACACAACTCTTTATTAAACGCCCTGTTCATTGTAGGCCAACCAAACATACATGGCACAATCTCATCAGAGTAATGAGAAAGGCTGAAGGAAGCATCCATGAAGCATCTACCATCCTGTCTTGCCACTCCACTGCTCCAGCTGGGGAGTTGCACCAGTGTTTCAGGAGGTTGCGCTGCTTCTTCGCTTCATGTGAGGCTCTGTTGGGGCCTTGCACATCCTCAATGTCGATCAGGTTTCGCCCTTGCCTCCATTCCCCAGGCTCCATGTCCCCACTGTCTTGCTGAAGGTCCACAAGCCTGTTCTGCAAGACTGGGTAGCGGGTGCGCATGAGATTGTGCAGGATGCAGCAAGCTTCCATGATCCTCCTCACGGTCTCTGGGCAATGCTGCATGGTGGTGAGAAGTACCTGGAACCTGTTGGCCAGGATGCCAAAGGCGTTCTCCACCACCCGCCTTGCCCTGGACAGCCTGTAGTTGAAGATCCTCTCTTCACGGGGGAGGAGTTTGGAAGTGTAGGGCTTCATGAGGTAGGTTGTGAGGGAGAAGGCGTCATCCCCCACGATGAAGTAGAGCACATCTTGCGTGTCGTTGGGCAGGGGGTCTGGATCTGGGAAACCCACGATGAGGTTGCCTTCCAGCTCCTCCTTGAGGTGACTGGCGTTGTATACCTGGGCATCTGAAGATGAGCCGTTGCCTGAAGCATCGATGTACATGAACCTGTAGTCAGCATCGACCATGGCGAAGAGAATGATTCTGAAGAAGCCCTTGGAGTTGGAATAAGTGGACCCCGACTTGGCTGGCACTTTGCAGGCCACGTGATTGCCACCTATGGCTCCAACAGTGTGTGGTAATTTCCACTTCTGATACCACTGCTCTGCAACTTTCTTCCATCCTTCTTCAGTGGAGGGGCACTGGAGGAGCTCCTCCTTGTATTCTTTGATGATGGCCTGCACCACTTCTCTGACCACAATGCTGATGGTGTTGGATGGCACCCTCCAGCCATACTGCATGCTCCTGTAGGAGGTCCCTGAGGCCAGGTGGTGCAGAGTGAGTGCCACCTTGAGCCCAGGTTCCAGGCTGGGCCGGAAGCTGGTGTTTGCCTTGGTCAACCTGGGTGTCAGCCGCTGCACAACTTCGTCAAACATGGCTGGAGGCATCCTTATGAAGTTCTGGAATGCACAAGAGTCTTCGTTCCTGAGCTCCACCATCAGCTTGTTGTACAGTCCGTCCTCTGCTCTTCTGGCAAACCATCTTTGGATCCAGACTCTTTTTGGGTGGCTCCTTTTCTTCTCGCAGTAGAGTTCAAGAGCCTGCAGATGGCTTCGCACTGTTGCAGAACGATGGTGGCTGCCAAAAGGACTTTGTTACAATCCACGGTGGACATGACTGGATGCTGTGGAAGAGGAAGAGTCAGATGAAGGCTGCAGAGGTCTGCACCGTTGGGCTGCTGTTCTGAAAGTGAGATGCAAATGAGTTGCTCCCCCTTTTTATAGGCAATATAGGTTTTCCACTAGGCATCCTCTAGGCATCCTGTAGGCATCCTGTAGACATCCTTAATATCCGAGATAGGTCCCTTCTGCGAACGTTTTTTCCGTTTTAAATGCTTTGTTTCCGTTCTGCATCCGCTAGGCATCCGTTCTGCATCCATTCCGCATCCGCTCCACTTCCTCCCTGCGTCTGGGCGGATGGAGTTGTGCGGATGCGTAGCGGACGCCTAGCGGATATAGTGGATGCATAACGGATGCGTAACGGATGCAGAACGGATGCCTAGCGGATGCAGAATGGATGAACTGGATACATTTTCCGCGCAAAAGTTTTGGGCAGCCTAAAACTTTTGGAGCGGATGAAACATCAATAAACGGATGCTGGACAGATAGAGAGGAAGCAAAACGGAGGCAGTGAGTACATCGCGTTTTCGAACGGATGGCAAGGTTTTTTGTCCGTTTTACATCCTCTTTGCATCCGTTAGTTCAGTGTGACATGGGCTTTAGATTGCAGTACCTCAGTCAGGCTATTTCTGCTGATTGCAGGCAATTTAGCAGTTCAAATCCCACTCAGCCTTCCATCCTTCCTAGGTGGGTAAAATGAGGACCCAAATTGTTGGGGGCAATATGTTGACTCTGTGAACCACTTACAAGAGGGTGTAAAGCACTGTGAAGCAGTACATAAGTCTAAGTGCTATTGCTATTGCTAAACTATGGAATGAAGTAAACTTTGATGCAACCTTGACGTGAAGATAAATATAAATGTACTTGTAATTAGTACTAATAACATCAGAAACCACTTCTTTATCATTCTCTTTTCTTCTTCTTCTTTTCTATCTTTATTTCTTTTTCACTTTTTTATTACTTTTCTCTATTTGTCCTATTGTTAACTTAAAATCTATATTGTTTTTATTTCATGGAAAAACTTCAAATATATAGATATAGATCAGGATTGTCAAACTTGTGGCCTGTGGGCTGGATGCATCATTCTCTGGCCATGCACATGCCTGGTTTACTGAAGGGAAAAAAGTGATAATATATCACGTGATGACATGAGTTTGACACCCCTGATACAGACGATATAGAAGTTAAGGATTTCCTGCCTAGGCAAGGGGTGGACTAGAAGACCTCCAAGGTCCCTTCCAACTCTGTTATTTTATTTTATTCTATTCTAAGTCACAAAGTTATAATTATTGATTGAGTGACCAAAGTTACAAGTTGAGGACTAATTTTAATCTCTTTCGGGAAATTTAATTCCTTCTCTTTCAGTGTCTTCTTACTTCACTGGAATGTGAAAGCAATTGACTGTAAAGATAATATCTAACAATACTAATACTTTTGCCATACTTTGTTTGAAAGTGTCTTTGGATATATTATATATAATTTCAGTCCCCATGCATCTGCTGATGACTCAGAGAAAATATTATTTCTGTTGTTAAGAAAAACAAAAACTTCCACAGATGCCATGTGCCCACTTGGTAAATCTATTTGAAATCAACTATCCACGTATTTACTAATGATAAATTACTTTTAATGCTATTTATTCTCTAGCTTTGAATAGTTCATAAAAGTGTATCTATAATGGTAATCATGACATGGAAAAGAGAACCTTAATTCATATAAATTATTCAAAGACATTCATTATTTATATGACTCTTTACAGCTATGCCACATTTAGAGGGGAAATTCTGTATATGTTTTAATATTTACATTATGGTTTCATAATTCCAAATGGTTTAATCTTCTCTCTCCCAATTTGATATACTTTTTGTTTTGATATTTTAAAAACAATTCAAAGTGATTGGATGAATTATATTGTTGTAGAAATGGCAGATTTCTATACCTTAATCCTGTTCAGTAACATTTTTTCCTTAAAGAAATGCACATAATTATGCCCCCACACATCCACCCACCTCCACACCCTCAACACACACACACACACACACACACACACACACACTTGAACTGCCCATCTCCTGCAAAGACCTTATTTTCTCTGCTGCAACAGTATATAAGGCAACATTGCAAGTTATAATCTTATGAGACATTTTTAATGAGTGGTGGGTTAAGAAATCAGTTAATAATTGTTGGTCCTAGAATGGTTATTAGACAAATTATAAATCAAACTGCCTATGAGCATCCATTAAAAACATGTTTATAAGGATTTTTCAAAGAACAAATCATGCTGAAATTATCTTTCTTGTCAGAGTAGTAATTAAATTTGGAAGAGTGAAATAAACATGTTACTTTCATTAGCATTCTGCATAAATATTCTGCCTGTCAGTCTTAGAAATGATTTGGCCATTGACACAAGGAAATGGAAACTGGTAAAAATGCCTCAACCACCTGTAGACTCTATTTCAGTCTATTCCAGTCCATATATTTGTTTATTGAGATTGCTTCAACTGAAACTGACTTGGGGCAGATCTGCAGGTGCAACTTGACAGATTCCATTGCTAGTCCAGGCTTCCTCTAGTGCCACAATAGCTCATTTCATTCTTTCACATTCCCAGGTATTGCAAATGCCTCTTGTACCCAAGTCTTCTTGTTTTAATTTAAAACGTATGCTTTTCAACTTGAATTGTCTTAAGTGCTTCAGAGCTCATACTCCTCAGCACTTATTTCATTTGAGTCACAGCACCAGTATATTTGGGGTAGTCCAGTAGCTATTTTCTGTCCAGCAGCCATTTTGTTGTGGGCTGCTGGATGGTAAGATTTACTGCTGTTTCTCTGATGGTAAGATTTACTGCTGTTTTAAAATCTTGTGACTGATCCAACAATGTTTACTTAAGGAAATGAATGATTCCCCAAGCCTATAAGCTCATACTCCATTCAACCTATACATTTGGGAACCTCTTCAGTTTCTGCCCAGGCTGCCCAGCATTGCTGTCTTAGCCCTGTCCATATTACTGCAAAGTTTCTCCTTTTTGTTGAAAATATGTTACATTTGGAATAAGGAATGTTGCTGCTATGATGCTGAATTACCTGTCCTTCCTTACTACAAAGCTGAAATACCTCTTCTTTCCTTCCTTCCTTCCTTCTTTCCTTCCTTCCTTCCTTCCTTCCTTCCTTCCTTCCTTCCTTCCTTC
>BLBF01000041.1:6410760-6570828 GCA_015471245.1 Laticauda colubrina
TCCTTCCTTCCTTCCTTCCTTCCTTCCTTCCTTCCTTCCTTCCTTCCCCCCTCCCCCCTTCCTTATTACCTACCTACCTACAAAGGTCTTACAGAAGAAGAAATGAAGATTATATAGCATCAAAACTAGGGTGCTAAGGAAAAAAAGAAAGTGTTAAAGTATCAAAGCAGATTATATGGAAATGGGTTGGTGGTGAAGGATTCCATGGGTGCACCATCAGGGAAAGCAAAGGAGAGCATAGGACTAGTGAGGAAAGAAGAATTCCCTCAAAGTAAAAGGTCCTAGCAGATTGCTCCAGAAGGACCCAGCGAATGAGGCTTCTCTTTTTGAATGGATAGGAAGGGCAAGGAAACCAAAGGTGTCATAGTGTTAAGCCTGACATGGAAGAAGAATCACTAGCATCATTGAGGGCAAATATTCTTGCAAAATTATTGTTAAATTGTCAGGAGAATGGTTGACAATGATAGAATTTAAGGACCAGAGTTTTCTCTTGAGTACAGGCCTTTCCTTTCTTTTGCTCACATGTACAGGGATTCTTCAGATCAGTTGCAGGGAATAGATAACAGGCTTAGCAGAAACAACACTGAATTTAGCTATTTCAAGGGACAGAGTTGGCAATAAATAAACAAGAGCTCATTTGCAGTCAGCCATGGAAAGGAAACATTTTTAGTCACTGCCATAAAGTGGCTGCTCATTCACCTTTATTACATCCGAAATGTGTCCAGTGAAGGATGCAATAGTAAATTTCCACATGAACAAATTCTACTTAGTCTAAAAGGTTTAGGCCCACCTCTCTAATTTAATGCTTCACCTCACCCAAGAGAGCTTCTGGGGTGATTTTTAATTACTAAGTATGAGTGCATGGAGAAGAACAAGCAATTTGCTCACAGTGCCTCCTCCCAGAGGAATAATTATCATTGATAGAATATTTAGAGAATTCTAGTCTATTTAAAATAATGCCACTAAGCAATTATGTTAACATGTAAATAACAGCTTGTGATTGGATTAAAGCCTTCCACAGAGGTCTATTTCAGGTATGGAAAACCTATCACCTTTCAGATATTGATGTACTATAATTTCCAGTAACCCCAACTAAGGCAGAAGAATGCTGGGACCTGTAGTTCAATAGCATCAGGAGGCCTATCGATTCTTCACCCTTCATTCACTGCAGCTCATCACAGCATATCGCTGGTCTTTTAGGCCTGGTTAGTACTTGGATGGGAGACCACCTGGGAATCCAGAATTGTAGGCTAGATTACAAAGACTAAAAGTTTCTCAGAAGACTGGTAACAAACCACTTCCATACTGAAACCAAACAAATTGCATGGATATATTTCTTTACCCATTCACCTGGGATTGAGTACAATTTGAGGGTGTCTTTAAAATAGTGTATATTTTATAGTACATCAGATTTTATAAGTACTTATATATGAACACTTTTATTCAACCAACTACTATCTTACAATAGTTGTAAAGTCTTCTCAGATGATTATGGCATGAGTTAGAAATCAGAACACCATGAGTTCTAGTCCGATGTTAGGTGTAAAAGCTGGTTGGGTGACTTTGGGCCAGTGATTTTCTCAACTCATCCCATTTCACAGGGTGGTTGTGAGAAAAATAGGAGGAGGAAGGGCTATTAAATAAGTTCACTGCCTTGAGTAATTTATAAAAATAATAAATGTGGGATAAAATATATAAAAAATATTTTTTATAAATAATAAAAATAAGGTTAAAATCTTGGAAAAAAATGCTGAAAATTACTGCTATTGATTCAAGGCAACCCCAGATTGTTTGCACTTTACAATGCAAAGAGAAAGGATAGCTGGGAATGCATTTTGAATTATTTGAAAAGAGTGTAGACTGTGAAGCTGATCTAAAGAAAAAGCCCTTACTACAGATACTAGGAGGAAGGCAAACAAGTATTCTTTTTTTTTTTAAGCACCAATTTTGTACATAAACATATAGATAGTCCCTGACTTACAACAGATCATTTAGTGACTGTTTGATGTTACAACAGGACTGAAAAAAGTGACTAATACCCATGAGCCTTGGTGGCAAAAAAAATGCAATGCTAATGCAATCCTAAATGGTATTAACAGAGGGATACAATCAAGATCAAGGGAAGTACTAATACCACTCTATAAAGCCTTAGTAAGACCACACCTAGAGTACTGCATCCAGTTTTGTTCACCACATTATAAAAAAGATGTTGAGACTAGAAAAAGTACAGAGAAGAGCAACCAGGATGATTAGGGGGCTGGAGACTAAAACATATAAAGAATGGTTACAGGAACTGGGCTTGGCTAGTCTAGTAAAGAGAAGGAGCAGGGGAGACATGATAGCAGTCTTCCAATATTTGAGGGGCTGCTACAGGGAGGAAAGGGTCAAGCTATTTTCTAAAGCACCTGTAGGCCAGACAAGGAATAATGGATGGAAACTGAACAAGGAGAGATTTAACCTGGAAATAAGGAGAAACTTTTTGACAGTGAGAACAACCAACCAAGCAATGGAACAGCTGGCCCTTGGAAGTTGTGGGAGCACCATCACTTGAGACTTTCAAGAAGAGATTGGATTGCCATTTATCAGAAATGGTGTAGGGTCTCCCACTTGGGCGGGAGTTGGACTAGATGACCTACAAGGTCCCTTCTGTTAAGGTAATTCTCTGTTAGGAGAATGAGCGCATACAGGGAGACGTAGTGAGAGTAGTGAAGACACACAGCATACAGATACACTGTACAGTAAATGTAAGTTTTTACTTCCAATAAACTTTTAAGAACAGTCCAAGATAAGCAGTCCAAGTCATTCACAGGTAAAGCAGTCAGTGTTCAGTTCAGGGATAATCCAAATATCAAAGTCCAGTATCCAAAAACAGTTCAGTAACAGACTTACATCAACAATCAATAACAGTCATTAGGAGGAATGGCAACTCTCCCCAACAGAAGTAATAGAAATTCACTGAGACAAACAACCCAACTCCCATCTTATGGTAATTTGCGGAACCATACACAATTACAGTTTTAGCATTTTCTTAAAGACATAGTATTAAAATGTCTATCCTAGTTTATATATTTCCAACCCAAATAACTGTTAGGTGACTTACATTCCTAACATTCTCCCCTTTGGGTAGGATAATATATACAACCTTACATTCTAAGTCCATAATCCTCGCAGCAAGCTTTATGCTTTAAAGAGCCTTGGGCCTTTGTAAAATGATCTGCTATATTGTTTTCTGACATACAGTATTCTAGCTTAATCAGAATACTTTGCACACATTATCTCACATTTAAATATCTTAAATCTATGTGTTTTGTTCTTGTTTTAACAGCAATATTTGAAGCCATCTGTATTGCTGATTAATTATCTTCATAAACAATATAATCTGTTACATCAATTCCCATGTCAATTAGTAGTTGTTTATACAAAACTAAATCTGTACATAATAAAGACAAACATGCAAATTCAGCCTCCATTGTTGACAAACTTAGATGTTTCTGTCTCATATATCTCCATCCAATCAACACTTTTCTCAATAATACAACAGTACCTGATATAGATTTTCATGTATTTATGTCTGTAGCAAAACTTGCATCAAGCATATGCAGTTAGACTCAGTTCATCTTTAGGCTCCAAATACAATGCAAAATGCATTTTTTGTTTCAGATATCTTAACACACGTTTAGCAGCTTGCCAATGCCTTTCAGTTGGCTCAGCATTAAATCTCGCTAATTTATTAACACTGTGTGCTATATTTGTCCTTGACCAATTACTGAGATAAGATAAACTACCAATCAAGGACTGATAAATGTTCTTATCAAAAATAGGACTTTGAACATCACTATGGCTAAACTCTTGGCTCTTTGGTGTTTTAGCCGGTTTACAAAGTTCCATTTTAAAACTTTTTAATAATTGGTTAATTTTATCTGCCTATGAGATCTTGTATCCTCCCATTGTTCTATCTAGTTTTAATCCAATATATTGTTTAATTTCTCCTAACTGTTTTATCTTAAATTTCCTCTCAAACAGTGAGATTATTTTAGTAGCTTCTTGTTCAGTTTTGGTGATTAATGCTATGTCCTCAGTAAATAATAGCAACAATGAAATTACACAATTACTTTCTCTTTTGAACAAACATGGATCAGCCATGCTAGCAACAAAACCTATCTTAGTTAATTCTTCAACTATACATTGGTTCCACTCATATCCTGATTGCTTCAAACCATAAAGACTCTTTTTCAATCTCCAGCAATCAGTTGTATTATCATTTTTTATACCTAAAGGTTTCTTTAAATAAATAGTGTGTTGCAATGGTACATGCAGATATGCCATCTCTACATCCAAATGATTTATAATGTATTTCTCCTTAACTGCCCACACTAATGCTGACCTTAATGTCGTAGCCTTCAGACTAGGTGCAAGCACCTCATCATAGTCATTTGCTGTCTGATTGAACCCTTGTGCTACTAACCTGGTTTTTTTGGATAACAGTCTCATCCACACCTGTCTTCAGTTTATATATCCATTTACATCCTATGGCATGTTTGCCTGGTAGTAACTTAACATTTTCATATACCTCCAACTTTTTTAATGATTCCAGTTCCTTATCCATTGCTTTCTGCCAAGCAGCCTGATCCTTAGCAGGATACAGCTTCAGTTCACTATAGTTACTTGGAACTGTATTCACTTGGCATACAACACTAGCCTGATGTCTATCAGATGGTTGTGTTACTCGGGTTGAACGTCTCGGTAATACAGGGCTTACTGGTGGACTTTCTTGTGCCACCTTCTGTTCTTCTAACTTTAATCTAGTTTTTATTCTGGTCTCTATCACTTATTTATCTTATCTATGTATACTTTTGGAATTTGGTCCTTTGGCATGTTACTCAGAGATGAAGTGCTGCCGTTAGCCATGAAATGGTTTCATGCTTCTGCATGGTCTCCGAAGCCCAGACCTACTCTTTACTTTTGACTCCTAAAGCAATTTTAGAAATGACAAATGTAAATATTCCAAAATAAATATCCATTCATGACCTCTAGAGGTATCACTTCCACTTGCCATGGTTATTGCCAATTCAAAGCAGTTGATGGCTGAGTAAGAGTTATGTCAGTGGGGTTGGCAGTTCACTATATAGCAAAATATTATTTTTCCCTATCAGAAAAAATAATCAGTTTTTGGAGCTAAGAAGTCTTGGATAAGCAAAATAATTAATGATGCATTCAATCTATTAGGAAAGAAATATGCTCACACTTAATATAATTTCACTTAAAAATAATATTCAAGTTAGAGGTACAACTTTTGAATGTTCTCCATATACTGTATTTAAGACTATCTTTAAGGCAGCATTAAAAATGTCAGTAAGTTCCTCTGTGATTTTACAAGTAAGTATATTTATATCTTGAACTAAAATCTCTACATCTAAAATATAAACAAAAACATAAGGCTTTGGTTCATGCCATGAAACATATGGACTAAAAATTTTTAAGTGCTTCCAATAACAATAACACTTTCAATGACTTTGATAGCTGGCATTTTTTTCCAAGTTCCAGAGTACCTTATATAAATAAAACACAGTTAACTGTTCTAAATGTGCTGATTGATAAGTTGCTTCTATGTTCAGTACATGATGTTTGCCTTTGGTATAAATATGCAGAGAATGCAGTGGTCCAAAGAGAAATTAATACTAAATTATCAATGAGTCAGAGTTAAATTTTATACATGTATTCCAGTTCATAAGACTAATACTGAAAAAAGAAACTAACAAGTGAAGTCTTAATGGACCATATTTTCCAAATATAACTAGCTCAGTGTAAGGTGAGAAGTATAACACAGTAAAACTGTGATAAAATGTCAGCAATACAAATGTTTACTTTACAAGCATAACTTTTCTTGTTCACTTTTGCTTTGGAGTTAATGTACAGCTTCCCCATAATTTTCTCAGGCTTCTGTATTGAGTTCGTCTGTGGGTCAGGCTATCACAGCCGTTTCAGTTTGAAATTTGAGGCTAGCCTACTGTTGTCCCAGGATGGTTTTTTTTCTACATCCTGATTGGTTGGGAGTCTTGGTCTGTGTTTATTGGTCTTGGAGTTTGCTGTGTTCTGCTTGATTGGTGTTTCTAGTTTCTTCTGTCTGTTTTGTGGCTTTGATTGGCTGGTAACACTGTGTTCCTGTATTGGAGGCTTTCAGTGCAGCTTGGCTTTGTATAAAAGGACAGCTATCATCTATTAGGAAGCAAGGTTTCATCTG
This sequence comes from Laticauda colubrina, assembly GCA_015471245.1. Lineage (NCBI taxonomy): Eukaryota > Metazoa > Chordata > Lepidosauria > Squamata > Elapidae > Laticauda > Laticauda colubrina. Next base: position 6,417,002 of record BLBF01000041.1, read on the forward strand.
GGTGCCTGGTGGGGGTGTGTTTGAGCTGGAGGTATCAGGGGGAGTCTGTTTGTGCCCAGGTGTTTGCCTGGCTTGTGGTGTGGAGATTTTTTTGTTTGAGAGTGCAGGCTTCCAAATGATTGACAGTCTGGAGGAATCATCTCTTCTATTCATGCTTTCAGGTCTTTTTTCAATCTCTATGGCTTCTCTGATAATTCTGTGGCTGGGGTTTTCTACAGTGGCTAGGGTTTTGATGCCATTGAAGTTGATGCTATGACCTGTGGTTTTCATGTGTTGGACTAGTGAGGAGGTGTGTTCCAGCTTTTTTACTGCATTTTTGTGTTCATCCAGGCGGGTACTTATTCTTCCACTGGTCTGTCCAATGTATGTGGCCGGGCATGAAGCACAGGGGATTTCGTATATGCCTTAGTTTTCCTGGTCAATTTTATCTTTGGGGTTTCTAAGGATGGCTGCTATTTTTTTGTCTGTTTCGAAGGCAGTCTTGATGTGATGCCTGTATAGTATCTTACTGATTTTGTCTGTAGTACCTCTTATGTAGGGCAGGACAGTTGTTCCATAGGTCTGTTCATCTTCTAGGTCTCTGTTATGTCTTGGTGTGTTTTTGTGGATCAAGCTGGTGATTTTGTTTTTTGGGAAGCTGTTGGCTGTCAATACTTTAGTCAGGGTGCATAGTTCAGTCTTTACATGTGTCTTGTCTGCCAGGCGTTTGGTTCTGGTAATTAGTGTTTTAGCCACGGAATCTATCTGTGCTGGGTGGTGGTGGGATTGGGCATTGAGGTAGCGGTTGGTGTGTGTTTTCTTCTGGTATATGGTGTGTCCCAGTGTGCCATCTGTTCTTTTGTAGATTAGTACATCTTGGAATGGTAGTTGTTTGTTTATTTCCGTTTCCATGGTGAACTTGATTTTGGGATGTGTGCTGTTTCAGTGTGTTAGGAAATTGTTTAGGTTTTCTTTTCCATGGGGCCAAATCACAAATGTGTCATCGATGTATCTTAGCCATAGTTTGGGTTTGTGGGTGGCATTAGCCAGGGCTCTGGATTTGAATTCTTCCATGAACAGGTTTGCAATGACGGGTGACAGTAGTGATCCCATAGAGGCTCCTTCAATTTGCTTGTATCTTTGTCCTTTGTATGTGAAATATGTGTTGGTTAAGCAGTGTTCTGTTAGTTCCATGAGGTGTTTAGCTGGTTGGTATTTATTTTTGATGATTTCAAGAGTTTCATTTATCGGGACTTGAGTGAATAGTGAAACCACGTCGAAACTTACAAGCAGATCTTCTTGTTCCACGTGTAGTCTTTGATCATTTCCAAGAAGTGGTATGAGTTTTGTACATATGCAGCTCATACCACTTCTTAAAAATTTTTTAGCAATTTTTTTCTTTATCTTTATCATTGACGTGATCTGCCTTGTTACAATAACTCCTTCGTTCTTTAATGTTTTAATTTCTCTATATAGTTTATAATTAAATGCACATCTTCTGTTATTTCCATAACTTATCCAAATATCAAATATTACCTTTTCTTTAACCAATCATACCAAATATTCCATATTTCATAATAGTCACTATCTTGTTTATTTTTTAACAATTTGGTTAGGCTATCCATCTCAGCACATTCATGTATTTTTTAAATTACCATATCCTCTGAAGGAATGAAAGACAGCTTCCAGTTTTTTGCGTAGGTTATTCTGGCCACAGTTATAATGTGCAAAATTAAATATTGATATTTTTTCTCCATGTTTAAATCTATCATACTTAGCAGAAAGGTTTCGGGTTCACGTTTTAAATTTTGTTTTGTTATATTTAAAATCTAATTTCTAATATTCCTCCAAAACTTCTGAGCACATGGGCAAGTCCACCACATGTGAAAATATGTTCCTTTTGCGTAGTTACATTTCCAACAGTTGGGTGGTAGGTTGGGGAACATCTTAGCCAGTCTCGCAGGAGGTAGGTGCCAGTGATGAACCATTTTGTATAAGTTTTCTTTATACGAGACTGACATGGTTAATTTGTAATTTGTTTGCCAGATGTGTTCCCACTTATCTAATTCAGTACTATGACCCACATTTTTAGCTCAAATTATCATAGATTCTGTGACTATTTCTTCTTTTAATTTGTAATCCAAAAGATATTTATGTTTTACTTATTGTTTTCTTTTCCTCTCCTAGCCATATTTTTATCTAATTCTTGTGGGGTCATATTAAAGCCAAATTGTTCTCTATCTTTTTTATAATGGGTCTGTATTTGTGCAAAGGGCCACCATAGTATCTCTTTTCCTTGAAGTTTTATTTGGTTCCTATTTTTAAGCCCTCCAGTATCATATAGTAAATCTTTATATCTGACAATATTTTCATAATCCAATAGATTTGGATATGTAACTTCCAACATAGATAGCCACAGTGAAACCTTTGAGTAGTGGTTTTTTTTAATCTTTTCCCAGATATTGAACAACACATTTCTTACATGGTGCCTTTGGAAATATAAATGTTGTTTAGATTTTCCATCCCACATGAAGGCGTGCCAGCCAAGTTGGAGATCAAAACCTTCTAATATTAATAACGTTCTATTTTCTAATTTAACCCAATCCTTAAGCCAGTTTACTATAGCAGCATCATGATATAATTCAAAATCTGGAAGGCCAAACCCTCCTTTTTTCTTGGCATCCTGTAATAATTTACATTTTACTCTGGGTTTTTTCCTCTGCCATATAAATTTAGATATACATTTGTTTAATTCTACAAAAAAATTCTTTTCCAAATTGACTGGCACTGTCTGAAACAGGAACAACAGTTTTGGTAAAATATTCATTTTTACTATCGAAATACACCCCAATAGCGATAACTGTAATTTGACCCAATTATCTAAATCTTTAACTATTTGCATTATTAACTTATAGTTATCTTTTTTAATTGATGAACATCTAGCAGTCAACCAGATCCCTAAGTATTTTACTTTATTTACCATCTGCATACCTAATTTATCTGCTAGTTCTTCCTTCTGCTCCATTGTACAGTTTTTTGTAAACACTTTTGTTTTTTCTTTGTTAATTTTTAACCCTGCCACCTTTCCATATTCTTTTATTTCTTTTAGTAGTATAGGACTTGTTCATAAGGGTTCTTCTAATATAAATACCATATCATTGGTGAAAGCCTGGAGTTTATATTTCTCTTTTTTAATCTCTTGATTTTGCCTAATTTGTACTGAGAGTCTCTTCTGCCAATATATACAGAAGAGGAGCTAGGAGGCAGCCTTGCATTACTCCCTTATTTATCTTTATGGTATCTGTATTTTCCCCATTTATTAATATTTTTGCGGTTTGCATGTTATAAATTGTCTTAATAAATCCTATAAAATTTTCACCAAATTTCATGCCTATCAGTTGTTTAATAAGGAAGTTCCAATTCAGGTTGTCAAAAGCCTTCTGGGCATCTAAAAATATCAATGCCATTGTCTTGGTTGAGTATACTTCATAATATTCTAATATATCCATAATGGTTCTTGTATTTGTTTTTATTTGCCTATGGGGGAGGAAGCCATTCTGATCAGTATGGATAATTCTACTTAATACTCTCTTTAATCTTTCCGCCAATATTGTCGCCATTATTTTGTAATCTACATTAAAAGTGATATTGGTCTATAGTTCTGAATTTTTTGTGGTCTGATTGTTCTTTATAAATAAGGGTAATATATGCTTCCAACCATGATTTAGGCATGTTAGCATCTTCAGGGCTTCACTGTACAAGCCCACCAATATCTCTATTGTTTCTTGGAATTCCTTATAGAATTCTGAAGGAATTCTATCTGGGCCAGGGGTCTTATTTGCTTTTTGTGTTCCAATTGCCTTCCTAATTTCTTCTATAGATATTTTATTATTCAAATTTTGTTTCTCTTCATCAGTAATTACAGGCAAGTTCTTTTCATTCAAATATTGATCAATAGATTCTTCTGGTATTTCTTTCTGTTTGTACAATTTCATAAAAAACTCCTTAGCAATTTCTTTCTTTTCTTGGATTTGCATGCATAATTTCCCTTCCTGATCTTGGAGAGCTACGATCATTCTCTTTTCTTGTTCTTTTTTAATTTTATGGGCTAACCACCTCCCCGGCTTATTTGCATTTTCAAAATAATTTTGTTTTGCTAATTTAATTTTTCCGGCCAAATCTTCCTGTACATTTAAATTTATTTTGTGTTTTACCAGATCAATTTCTTTCTTAATGTTTGAATTGTTTGGGTCCTTTTGTCTACTTATTTCCAAATCTTTCAGTTTCTCCCTCCGTATGTTTTCTTGCTGTCTTTTTTCTTTATTCTTTTTAATACTATAAGTAATAGTTAGACCTCTCACATAGGCTTTGACCGTATCCCAAAGATTCTGTAGAGAGGTATGTTCTCTTTTGTTTATTTCAAAAAATACATTCAATTCTTTCTTTATCATTTCAATATATGCTTTATCTCTTAATATGGTATTGTTAAATGTCCATCTTCCAATTTTTCTTTTTCCTTTCCATTTAATTTGAATGGGATTATGGTCAGCCCATAGATTTGGCAAAATCTTGATCCTTTCAATATTTTCCATTACCCCAGGGTCCATCCATGTCTGATCTATTCTAGACCAAGAGTTGGGGGGGTTCGAAAAAAAAGTATATTGTTTTTTATTTGGATTTAATTCTTTCCACACATCTTTCAAGTTAAGTTCTCTTACCATATTATTAAAAGATGAAGGGAGTATTCTCCTTTCCTTTTTTTTTTTTGGAAGTTCTATAACCTTTATCTTTGTCTGGTACTGCATTATAGTCTCCTACAATATATACATTAGCATACTCAAATTCTATTATCTTATGGTGAAGCCTATTATAAAAGTCTTTTTGGTTTGTATTCGGGGCACATATTGTGACTAATAACATCTTTTTCTGATTTACATTTATTTCTATTAAGAGCATTCTTCCTTTTTGATCTTTGTATATTTGTTTATGTTGCAACCAATCCTTTACATATACTACAATACCCTTTAAAAAAATTTTTTTTTTTAATTGATTTTAAAACAAACATAAACAAACATAACATAAAAACATAAACCATCTTCCATATATATACATACAGTGTGCCGGTTGGTACATATTATTTTGTGCAACCATTTTGTAGTCTTCTATTAAAATTACATTATATATCTTCTCATATTTTCAATCAAATGTCAAGTACATTAATATCTTTATTAATCAATCATTGACTATACTTTTATTCATTCATATTTTATAAGATGATCATATTTTACTTAGTTTATTTTATAACAATTCATATTGTCCTCCCAGATCTATCCTAGAATCACTTTGTAAATATAATTTAAAAAGAAAAGAAAAATACATCTTATATATTTATTATTTTCAAAAAACCTACATATTCCATTACTGCATTTTATTATTTAACCACTGATAGAACAGATCCCAAACTTTATAAAATTGTTTATCCTCTTGTTCTAGAATTTCAAATGTCAATCTATTCATTTCAGCACATTCCAATATTTTCTTAATAATCTCCTCCTGTAATGGTATCTTCTCATTTTTCCAGTTCTTAGCAAATATAATCCTAGTTTAGCAAATACAATCCTAGTTAAAACATTTACAATCAGATATTTCAAATCTTTACTATATATTTCAGGCAAAATTCCCAATAAAAAAATCTCTGGATTCAAGTTATATTCAAAAATTATATACTTATGGTCATTTTTTCCAACCACATGTTGATTTTGCTCCAATATTTTTTAGCATCCGGGCATGTCCACCACATATGGTAATATGAGCCAGGTGTCTGATGACATTTCCAACACTTTTTGGACTTAATCTTGAACATCCTTGCTATTCTTGTCGGGGGAAAGTGTCACCTGTAAAACATCTTATACAAATTTTCTTTATATGCTGTTGACATTGTCATTTTATAATTTTGAGACCACAATCTTTGCCATTTCTCTAGATTGATCGCATATCCAAAATTCTTCCCCCAAGCAATCATAGTTTCTTCAACTTGTTCTTCTTACTTAATTTCTAATAAATATCCATTTAATTTTTTAATCACCTTTTCATCAGCACCTGTCAAAATCTTATCTAAATCGGTCAATTTATCATAAAAACCTTCTGTTTTAATATCTTTATCATACCTTGTTTGTATTTGCGCATATGAAAACCAATTCATCTTTATACCTTGTTCCTCTAATTTTTCCTTAGATTTAAGTTCACCCTTTCCATTCAATATTTCACCATGTCTAACTGTTTGTTCCTCTTTGTGTATTATAGGATAAGAAAATGCCTCAATAGTCAATAACCAGACTGGAATTTTCAAATAACATTGTCTTTTAATTCTAATTTTTTGATCTAGCTCTTCTTTTTCTATTAAACCCATTTTATGTTTAATTATATCCATTTTTAACTTGATATCCTTTTTCTGTGGCATTTTATGTAACTCTTTTTCAAGTCCTTTATACTCTTCCTCTAATGCCTTAGAGGCTAATCTTTTTGTGGTATTTCTTTTCCTTGTATAATCTATTATTAAGCCTCTAGCATATGCCTTCATTGTAGCCCATACATTCTGAATTGATGTATCTTTTTGTTTTCTCTAAAGAAGAGAGCCAGTTCTTTCTCCATCCACTGTGTAAAGTCTTTTTCCTTTAAAATAGTATTATTTAACGTCCATCTAGGTCTTCTTCTTTGTCCTTTCCATTTAATTGTCATTGGATTATGGTCTGCCCAAGTACTTGTTTCAATATTTACTTCTTGAATATTAGTTAACAATTCTGTTGACATCCATATCATATCTATTCTGGACCATGATAAATGTCTATTTGAATAAAAGGTGTATTGTTTAGTTTTGGCATTTCTTTCTCTCCATGTATCTTTTAAGTTTATTTCATTCACCATTTAAAAAAAAGATTTAGGGAGAGTCTTTCTGTTTTGTTTTGTTTTTTTCTGTGCTATGTAATCCAGTTTATTATCTACAATTCTATTAAAATCTCCCATCAAAACTATATTGGCATAGTCCAGTTCAATTATTTTCATCTGTAATTTTTTTATAAAATTCTTCTTGATTATCATTTGGGGCATAAATTGCAATCAGGAGTTTTTTTATATTATTGTCTATTATTTCCACCATTAATATTTTTCCATCATCATCGGCATATATCAATTTTGTTGGGGTAATATCTTTAATATACAAGATCACTCCTCTTTTCTTGCATTGTGCCAACGAGGTAAATATTTTTCCTAATTTTGGCTGTCTCAGCAATTTTTCATGTTGCTTTTTAATATATACTTCTTGTAGGCAAATTATATCAAATTTTAATTTCTCTAATTTGTGAAATATTTTTCTTCTTTCAACAGCTGAATTAAGTCCATTTATATTGATTGTAATGAATTTTTTTTCTTCCATGATTAAATTTTGTAATTAGGTTTAACAGCTCTCGTCAATCTTTGTTCGCGTTGTTCCTTGGCTTCCTCCTTTCCACCTACTGCACCTTCTTCTTTTCCAGTCGTCATTTGGTAGTCCTCTTGGAATTCAATTAGTGAAATTTCTTTTTCTGCCTCTTTCTCCTCTTTGAAGAATTCTGCGTAAAATGATTCAGCTTTTTCAATTGAATCAATTCTGTATCTCTGTTCTTGCTATGTGAACATTAAACCTCCTGGGATCAGCCATCTGTAATTCACCTCTTTTTAAAGTAATGATTTGGTCAAGAATCAGTATTCTTTTCTCATCTCTCTCTCACTCTTCTGGGTACTTGTTTCAAGACAATTTCCTTATCTTTGTATTTCAATGTTTTCTCTCTTGCCACTTGCAATATTTGTGTTTTAATGGCTTTCTTTGTGAATCTAATATGAACTTCTCTTGGTAAACTATTTCTCATCGTATACCTTGTAAAGACTCGATAAACCTCATCTATTCCATCCATCATCTTCTCTTGAGTTATTTCCAAGGCTTCTGCCAGAATTTCTGCCATTATCTCAGCTAAATTTTGTCCTTTTTCTTCCTCTATGTTTTGAAATCTAAGATAGAATTCTGATCTGACCATCTCCCATCTCAGCATACCACTTTTATCTTGTTCAACCACTGTTAATCTGTTATCAATGTCTCCATTCTTCTTATCTCTTTGTTTACCTTCTTGTTCAATTTCTTGGAGCCTCTCATCATACTTCATCATCAATTGTTGGATATTTTCCACTTTTTCATCAGTTTTCTCTGTCCTTTGTTCAATGTTCCCTGTTCTTTGTTCAATGTTCTCTATTCTTTTTTCAATATTCTCTGATCTTGTTTGAATATTTTGAATTCCTTGCATAATCATCTGCAGGATCACTTTTTCTTGTTCTTTTTCTTTCTTTGGTGTTTTAGTCGGTTTGCAAAGTTCCATTTTAAAACTTTTTAATAATTGGTTAATTTTATCTGCCTATGAGATCTTGTATCCTCCCATTGTTCTATCTAGTTTTAATCCAACATATTGTTTAATTTCTCCTAACTGTTTTATCTTAAATTTCCTCTCAAACAGTGAGATTATTTTAGTAGCTTCTTGTTCAGTTTTGGTGATTAATGCTATGTCCTCAGTAAATAATAGCAACAATGAAATTACACAATTACTTTCTCTTTTGAACAAACATGGATCAGCCATGCTAGCAACAAAACCTATCTTAGTTAATTCTTTAACTATACATTGGTTCCACTCATATCCTGATTGCTTCAAACCATAAAGACTCTTTTTCAATCTCCAGCAATCAGTTGTATTATCATTTTTTATACCTAAAGGTTTCTTTAAATAAATAGTGTGTTGCAATGGTGCCTGCAGATATGCCATCTCTACATCCAAATGATTTATAATGTATTTCTCCTTAACTGCCCACACTAATGCTGACCTTAATGTCGTAGCCTTCAGACTAGGTGCAAGCACCTCATCATAGTCATTTGCTGTCTGATTGAACCCTTGTGCTACTAACCTGGTTTTTTTGGATAACAGTCCCATCCACACCTGTCTTCAGTTTATATATCCATTTACATCCTATGGCATGTTTGCCTGGTAGTAACTTAACATTTTCATATACCTCCAACTTTTTTAATGATTCCAGTTCCTTATCCATTGCTTTCTGCCAAGCAGCCTGATCCTTAGCAGGATACAGCTTCAGTTCACTATAGTTACTTGGAACTGTATTCACTTGGCATACAACACTAGCCTGATGTCTATCAGATGGTTGTGTTACTCGGGTTGAACGTCTCGGTAATACAGGGCTTACTGGTGGACTTTCTTGTGCCACCTTCTGTTCTTCTAACTTTAATGTAGTTTTTATTCTGGTCTCTATCACTTATTTATCTTATCTATGTATACTTTTGGAATTTGGTCCATGGGAGCTATGATTTGCAATCTGTTCCACCTGTTTTTTAGGCCTCTTCTTTGTTCTAAAAAGAAATTAAAATTTACTTGGGGACTTTATTTGTATTGTTTTTTCTTAAATGTTCTATTTCTTTTTATTTATTGTAATAACTTTTTGCTCATTTAACATTGTGATACTGTTTATAATGTATACTATCATTTATAATACTTGTAGATTACACTATTTTTTTTCTTTGATGTGTATTATTTGTCTATGGCTAATTGCTATGGATTGGCCTGTTGATTGACAATATTCAATTTGCATATAAACAAAATGCATCACAAAATGTAGGTGGGCTGATCTTAAGAAGTGGATTTGATGAGTATCAGTAGTGCCTGAACAGCATACATTTAATTATGAATGGAAGAGTTAAAGTGTATTTAAGAAAGTATGAATTGGTATCTAGGAGGTGGATTTCAGGAAGGTAGAAATCCAAGTTCTGTATACTTTCAAAGCCCACAATTAAATATTGTTCATAAGGAAGTTGGCTGTTGTTCACAAAAGTGGCACATAATGTGATTTTGGATCAAAGAAGTTCTGGTTTTTAAATTCATGTAAACTTTTACAAGTCCCCATTTTCAAGAATAAACATACTGTTGGAAGAAATATCCATCTGGGTTCAGTTCCAAGTAGGGATAAAGACAGTAGTGGGGTTCAAATTTTTAACAACCGGTTCTGTGAGTGTGGCTTAGTTGGTGGGTTGGTGGTCATGTGACTGGGTGGACATGGCTTGCTGGTCATGTTATTGGCTGGGTGTGGCCAACTCAACATTAGTCACATCGAGGCACACATCTCCTCGCTTGGCCTCTAATGACTGTGGGAATGCTGCATCAGTCCTAAGTGTGAAAAATGGTCATAAGTCACTTTTTTCAGTGCCATTGTAACTTTGAATGGTCACTCCACACAAGCAAAGTACCAGCAAAGAGGGAAAAAAATTCCAGAGGAGTTCCTAAGACAGGAAGTCTAGTCCTGGCCAGAATGTAATAAGGGTTATCGGAGAGGCAGTTTCTCTAAGCAACACCAGAATGTTTCCTTTCTGCTTTCCTTACAGGATTAGGTTAGTAGTTTCTTCTAACAACCGGTTCTCCGAACTGCTTAGAATGTTAACAATCGGTTCTAAAGAATAGGTATGAACTGGTAGAATCCCACCCCTAGATAAAGACACTGAAAACATGGAGGCTGATTGGAAATATGGTTTAGTAGTGAAGCAGAACACCAAGCATGTGTGATTCTGGGTAGCTGACCATCTGGTTTGATGAACAGATGGATTTTTATATAATTTGTTCTACAGCATTTTTTAATTTAGAGGCTTGTTTATGTAATATTTGAACAAGTACCACAAATAAAGACCCTGGAAAGCCACATAGCTCAACATTAAACTTTCCCAGAAGTATACTACTAAGCGCAGTTGTAAGTCCAACAGTTATAGAAGAAGCACAGTACACGACTACAGAAATGAATTGGTATGTGCATTAACCACAAGATTTGATTTAGAAGCAGCTTCCGAAACTGCACAATTGAATTCCTTGCTTTAGGAATCATATCACAGGACACTCAAGAAATAGCTATGACATGTTCACATTTTGGCAGAGTTTGATGGTAGCTACTAGCATACTAATCCCATTTGAATAGATAAAAGCCTGTCAAAACTCAGATGAAAAAATCTGGCTGATTTTATGCAAATGGACTGTCCCTTCCTACTTTCCTTCAAACTGGGATGCCATGAGTTCTAGTCCTGCTTAGGCACAAAATTAACTGGTTGACCTTGGGCCTGTCACTTTCTTTCAGCCTTAGGAAGGAGGCAATGTTAAACCATTCTTAATAATCTTGCCAAAAAATGCAGACTGCAGGGACCAGTCCAAACTGTCTCCAAGCACAATTGAATGGAATATTTTTTTCCCCATAGTTAGAGACATATTGCTTCTGAACGTGAAGATAATGTGGATAATAGATATTATGTCTTCCATTAATTGGCAATGGATCCATGGGAATTCTGTGGTGGTTAAATGTGCTAAATAACAGTACTGACTACCTTTTCATCCATAGTTAATTTTACCCAAATGACAATACATTGATAGATGCAGCATGGACAACCCCAACAATAATAGTAGATTTGTGCTACCTATTCTGTTGTTTTAAACTATTTCATACTCTGGCTCAGAAATTCAAAATAGGATTAATATTACTTGTTGGGGTTAATTTTTATATATAAAGGAACTGACAGGAGGAAAATAAAACTGTTTGTTAAAAGTGAAAGTTATTATTCTTCTAAAAGATTTTAATTTTTTTTTAAAACAAACATATACAGACAAAACATAAAACATAAAACCATCTTCAATTACATACAGTATGTCGGTTGGTTACAAGTCTTTTGTGCATCATTTCCATAGTCCTTACTTATAGTTTATGTAACTTTCTCATATTATCCATCTAATGTATACCTACATGTTATTCTCATTGTTGACCATTTATTTGACTATAACTATTATACCATCATTTTAAGTGAGATATTCAACATTTTAAGTTAAATTATGTTATAAATTTCATTACATCATCATAAATCCATAAGACATCCCTATGTTATATTCTCTAAATTTCCATTATCCTTATATTGTAAAATTCTCAAAATTATTTCATTTCCATATTTTTTTTGTCTAACCACTGATAAATTGAGTCCTGTATCTTATAATATTGTTTATCTTCTTGTTCTCTAATTTCAAGTGTCAATTTACTCATTTCAGCACACTCCATTATTTTCATAATAACTTCCTCCTGCATTGGTGTTTTCTCATTTTTCCAATTTTTTGCATATACAATTCTAGCCACTGTTAATACATTTACAATCAAATATTTCAATTCTCTAATGAAAATTTCTGGCAAAATACCCAATAAAAATATCTCTGTTTTAAAGTCTATGTTTCTTTGTCATTTTTTTCCAACTATGTGTGCATTTTAGTCCAGTATCTTTTAGCCTCTACACACATCCACCACATATGGTAGTATGAACCAGGTATCTGATGACATTTCCAGCACTTTTAGGATTTATTCTTGAACATTCTTGCTATTCTTGTTGGGGGTAGGTGCCAAAAAGTGAAAGTTATTGAGTGGGTACATTTAATACTACTGAGGAAAAGCAAAGTGATTTTTTTTTTCAGACTAATGGAAATTGCTCTTAAAGTTGGACTCAGAAACATCTCAGAAACTGAATTTTTTTTTTTGTCCAACTTTTTTTTTCCTTTGAGAATTGCTCCTGGGATTTGGCTGAAAAGGATGCAGCAGTAACACACATTCTTTCTTGAGTGTATCCATCTTTTAGTTATAAGAGGAGCACTTACCATAGAAACACGTGTCTTCTTTGAGTCACAGATAGAAACTATTCTTCATTCCATTCTAATGCAACAAGGCCATCAGGACATCCTAGAATGATGGATTCTATAAATACTTTACTCATTGACTGAAATGATTCCTTTTGTTTCCCCACTCCCTATTGTGAAATAATGAATGGTACATCTATGTCACTATTATAGCATGGCTTTAAATGGAACCTTTCATCTTTAAGCATTTCCTCTTGATCAGCATACCAGGGAGACCAAAATCACTCTTCTCTTTTTCACAAGAAGGCAAAAGACAAAAGAGGGAGAAATGCAATATCGTCCAAATCTTCTGTTTTGACCATTTCCATAGAAATGAAAAGCACACTTTCCTTTTGTAGACTTTAAACACCATATGAGTTCTTTGTATGAGCAAATTTCTTTCAGAAATATATCTTTAGTTTAAAATACAAAATCCTTCTCCCCACTTTTTTTTTTTTTACTTTTTGTGAGAAAGCAATAACCAAGCTGGACAAGCAATAATTTAGACACATGCATATTTCAAACACAAAAAGTAGAATGGAAGAATATTTATTCTCTACACTAAAGATATGTTTTTGGAAGAAACGTGTCCATGGAGGAAACATGCATTTGTCTAGATTATTGTTTGTTCAGCTTGATTTTTGCTTTCCCCCCTCTTTTATTTAGCTTAAAAGTAAAAGCATAACTGAAGGTGAAGATATTTAAAATCTTTGTTTTCTATCTAGAAATAGTTCTACAATCAGCCGTTTTTGAAGCAATCATTCTGGACACAGACATATTCATCCTTTATTTCAGTGTGTTCCTTCTGGATGAAAAAACAGAAGATCAACTTGCACATTTTCTTGCCAATATGCAATGCTTCAATAGTTTTCATACAGTCAGAGGTTTAGGAAAGGTGAAATTAAAAACAAAACAAAATAGATTTTTACGCAAATCATTACAAAGTCGTAAAAAAAACCCCACCAAGGTAAAATGTACTTCTTGTCCAAACAGACATTATTTTTTTTTTCTTTTCCATCTACTTAAGCAAGTGGAGATGGAAACAATTGGAGACATGATCTGAATTAATATGGACATTCAGAGCATCTCTCTCTCTCTCTCCCTCCCTCCCCCCCCTCTCTCCTTGGCATGCAGTTTGGCATGCAGCCCATTGGCATGTCATTACCTGACCTTATAAAATAATCATTTACAATTTGTTATGTTTAATTTACATTTAGAAATAGAAATGAGCAAGGGAATGCCTTGGAAAGACTATTATTTCTTTTAATGTCTTCCATTGTAAAAGAATCAGAGTGAAACCACTCAGGAGAGATTGTTATTATATCTTTACCTCCCACTATCCTTTTTTCTCTTTTTCATTGCTATTGTTCCCAGCTTTGTTGAGATTGTGATAAATTTAATTGCCAGCAAACTGTGGGAAATCCTGATGTCAGATCACATTTTAAAACTCCATAAAAGCATCCTGTGCATTAATTTAGGGCAAACAAGATGGTGGCCAGATGGAGCTAGTGTCAGATAATTGTCAGCAGTCACTGCTTCTTTTTCGCTCCCACTTAGTGTTTAAGAAAAAAGAAAAGAAAAAAGTAAAAAACAAAAAGGAAAGAAAAGAAAAATTGGAGATAAGTTTCTATTACCAGAGGCAACAGGCCAAAATTAATAACAAAAATATCTAGAGACCCTTTTTGGATTAAAAAAAAGGAAAATAATTAAAATTCAAGCCAAATTATTCATTGTACTGAGGGAAGAAATATCCATCTGGTTTAGTTCCAAACTGGGAGGAAGACACTGGAAATGAAATAGAGGCTGGGAGGCTGATTGGAAAGAGGGTCCATTTATTGATGAAGCAGAACCACCAGGGTTTGTGGTTCTGGGCAGCTGACAAAATGGAGTTGAGAGTGAGGGGGTTTATACCCTCTTTGGACTTTGTATTTGAGCTTTCTGTTCCTGTGCAAGTACATATATTCTATTGGCTGTTGTCAGATTCCTATGGGGTCATGTAGAGGTTATGTAAGGTCATAGCTTGTTCTATCGGCAAAAGAGAAATGCAAATCCTAAATGCTTGTCTTAGCTAATTTGGTTTATCTCTGGTTTATTGTTTGTCTGAGCTCCCAGGTAGAGTTTGTTCTGGAAGGGTGTTGGGCAATTCTTATTGTGGCTTAATGGTTTTGTCCTATGTTGGATCTTGGATGAGGGACTAATCCTACCATTCTGCCTTTGTTCAGACTTTGCTGCTGGAAGCAAATATCCTGTCTTGAATTGATTACCAAATCTGCATTTCTAAAGGCCCTGTCACACTGCCCAATGGATGCAAAACGGACACAATGGACGAGCAAAATGTTCCATCCATTGTTATCTGCTCTCAAAAGGGGCAAAAATTTGCATAACCGGAGTGGATAACACGGACGCGGGGAGGACGCAGAGCGGATGGAAAGCAGATGCGGAATGGAAGCCCAGCGGATGGAAGCGGATGGGAACGGATGGCACATCCGCTAGGCTTCCGGGGGGCCTCAGCAAAGTGGACGCGGAACGGAAAGAGTGGATGCACAGCGGATGCACAGCGGATGAAGCAGATGCAGAGTGGAAGCCGAGCGGATGCACAGCGGAAGCCTAACGGATGCCTGGCGTTAATTGCGCATGCGGGGGGGATGCATTGCGTAAGCCACGTGGATATAAAGGGAAGCAGCTCGCACATGGCCAGCATTCGGAGGAAAGACCTGCTGCAGGATACATCGAGTCCTTGCCTGCCCTGCCTTCATGCCTGCCTGCAAGCCTTGCTGCCAGCCTTCCTGCCAGCCTTGCTCTCTGCCTGCCTGCCAGGCTTGCTGCCACCCTGCCTTCCAGCCTTCCTTCCAGCCAGTCTGCCTGCCAGCCGTGGTGCCTGCCTCCCTGCCAGGCTTCCTACCAGCCTTCCTGCCAGTCTTCCTGCCAGTCTTCCTGCCAGCCTTCCTGCCAGCCTTGTTGCCAGCCTTCCTGCCAGCGTGGGTGCCAGCCTTCCTGCCAGCCTTGGTGCCTGCCAGCCTGCCTGCCAGCCTCCCTGCCATCCAGCAACCATGGGGAAGAAGTGAAAGTCTCAGCAACCTGCCGCCATCCCTGGCAAGAGGGACAGGGCCACCCTCCCGGCCCCTGCCCCTGACTCTGCTTCTGCTGGGGCTTCTGCTGCTCGGGCTTGCTCTTCTGGTGCTGGAGCTTCTGCTGAAGCTGCTCCTGGCGGTGGTGCTTCTGCTGCTGCGTACTCTGCTGAAGCTGCTCCTGGCAGTGGTGCTTCTGCTGCTGCGTACTCTGCTGAAGCTGCTCCTGGTCCTGCTGGTCTTGCTGGTCCTGCTGGTCCTGCTCATCCTGCTTGTCCTGCTTGTCCTGCTGGTCCTGCTCGTGCTCCTGGACTTGCTCGTACTGCACGTCCTGCTCGTGCTCCTGGTCTTGCTCGTCCTCCTGGTCCTGCTCATGCTCCTGGTCCTGCTGCTGGTGCTGCTGGTGCTGCTGGTGCTGCTGGGGCTGCTGGGGCTCCTGGTGCTTATTCTGCTGCTGCTGATCCTGGTCCTGCTGCTGCTGCTTCTGCTTCTGCTGCTGCTGCTGATGATGATGATCCTGCTGCTGCTGCTGCTGTTGCTGATGATGATGATTATGATCCTGCTGGTAATGATGATGATGATGATGATGATGATCCTCCTGGTGCTGCTGCTGCTGCTGGTGTGGAGGAGCAGCCCCTACCACCTGGGAGCCCCTCTGATGAGGGCCCATCTGGTCCTGCCAAAGGGAGGAAGAGGCGTATGCGGGGACGGGAGAGGAGGCAATACTTCATTGAGGAGGAACATGAGGATGAGGTGCTGGAGTGGCTGAGAGAGAATGACTATCTGTGGTGGAAGGGACACCGGCTGTACAGGGACACCAAAAGGAAGCAGGCTGCTTGGAGAAAGAGGGCAGAGATTATGAGTTACACTTCGGAGGTGCTCCTCGGCTGGTGGAAGCACATGCACACCTGGTATGTGAAGCTGCACCTCAAGAAATCTGGCCAGGCCATGGTTAAGCTGACGGACAGAGAGACCTACATCATGGCCAGGTGAAGCTTTCTGGAGGGTGAGATCCACCACCGAGGAGCACCAGGAACCCCTCTGTCTACCCTCTCTCTCCGACAGCCTGCTGAGAGCCAGTCCTCTTCTGGCCGAGAGTCAGTCCCTGTCTCCAGGCAGGTTTCTGTGGAGTGTGCCACGGCAGAGAACCCGCAGACAGGTGTTGTAACCGTGGTGGAGTGCGTGGAGGACTCCCTGGTGCGGTGGGAGAAAGGAGACATCGAGTCCACCACAGTTGTAGCTGCATCCACCACCACTCCAGCTCCGCCTCCACAGAAAGGCAGAGAGCCAGACAGCAGGAGGGGCAGAGCCACACTGTCCTCCTGGAGATCAGGTACACCATCTGCACCAGCATAGATCTCCTCTCTCAGCTGGTCAACACCGACTCCTCATCCTCCAACCGCAAGCCCTTCCTCACCTATGTCAACCAGACCCTCAAGAACATGGAGGAACCCCAGTACCAGGTGGTGAAGGACGGATCACTGAGCTGCTTCACAACCCTCCAGATCCAGAGGAACCTGCTCCCACCCAGTCCAGGTCTGCTCCTCCACCTCCACCACAGGTGATGTCCCTCCCATTCCAAGGCTTTCCACAGCCCCTCACCTACCAGGGCTACGGCTACCAGGAGGTCCAGCAGCACAGGCAGCAGCCCTTCCCAGTCCAGGCACAGAGTCATCGGATGACATCATTGCCACCGGTTCCACTGATGCCACCAATGCCACCCACGACAATGATGCCACTGATGACAGCGATGCCACCCACGCCAGTCCTCACCCAGCTGCAGACCAGACAGCCCCACTACACTACTCCTTCCTCCACCCCACAGCCAAGCCCGGCCTCAGTACATCTGTCATCAGTACTGGGGCTGACACCCCATGGCATGGGTGTGTCTGAGGGCGGGTCTGAGCCAGCTGTCTGAGAGCTTCCTCAACACACCATCCCGTTGTCCTCTCGGGGCCAGGCACCCCAATGACGATACAGACCCCAATGACTCCAGCACCACCCACCTCCACAGCACCCCTGAGACTGGGCACACCTCCAAGTGACCAATAAGAGTGCCAGAGACTGGGTAGCTGGCTACCTGTGGACTTTATTTGGACACTTGACTTGGGTCATTTTTGTTTTACAGCTTGTTGTTCAATAAACTTTATCTTTGATTCACACACTTGCTTCATTTCTTTTTTTGTAATAAAGTCTTGGTGGAAACTTTTAGAAATGGTTTAAGCCTTTGCATGCTTGTGGGATGGGTTAAGATAGCAGTGGGGTGGGCAGGAATACCTTTGGGATGGGTTAAGATAGCTGTGGGATAGATAAACCTCCAGTGCAAGCATAGTGGGACTATATGGTCCACCCTCCCAGGTGCCACACCTTTGGCCCTTCATTAGTAAACATTGATCCACACATTTGAACATAAACACAACTCTTTATTAAATGCCCTGTTCATTGTAGGCCCACCCAACATACATGGCCCAATCTCATCCGTGGGATGAGACAGGCTGAGGGAAGCACCCATTAATCATCTATCAACCTGTCTTGCCACTCCACTGCTCCAGCTGGGGAGTTTCACCAGTGTTTCAGTAGGTTGCGCTGCTTCTTCCCTTCACATTAGGCTCTGTTGGGGCCTTGCACATCCTCAGTGTCTATCAGGTTTCGCCCTTGCCTCCATTCCCCAGGCTCCATGTCCCCATTGCCTTGCTGGAGGTCCACGAGCCTGTTCTGCAAGACTGGGTAGCGGGTGCGCATGAGATTGTGCAGGATGCAGCAAGCTTCCAGGATCCTCCTCATGGTCTCTGGGCGATGCTGCATGGTAGTGAGAAGTACCTGGAACCTGTTGGCCAGGATGCCAAAGGCATTCTCCACCACCTGCCTTGCCCAGGACAGCCTGTAGTTGAAGATCCTCTCTTTACAGGTGAGGAGTCTGGACGTATAGGGCTTCATGAGGTAGGTTGTGAGGTAGAAGGCGTCATCCCCCATGATGAAGTAAAGCACATCTTGCTTGTCGTTGGGCAGCAGGTCTGGATCTGGGAAGACCATGATGAGGTTGCCTTCCAGCCCCTCCTTGAGGTGACTGGTGTTGTATACCTGGGCATCTGAACATGAGCTGCTGCCTGAAGCATCGATGTACATGAACTTGTAGTCAGCATTGACCATGGCAAAGAGGACGATGCTGAAGAAGCCCTTGTAGTTGAAATAAGTGGAGCCCGACTTGGGTGGTGCTTTGCAGGCCACGTGCTTGCCATCTATGGCTCCAACGATGTGGGGGAAGTTCCACCTCTGATACCACTGCTCTGCAACTTTCTTCCATCTTTTTTCAGTGGAGGGGCACTGGAGGAGCTCCTCCTTGCATTCTTCGATGATGGCCTGCACCACTTCTCTGACCACAATGCTGATGGTGTTGTGTGGCACCCTCCAGCCGTACTGCATGCTCCTGTAGGTGGTCCCTGAGGCCAGGTGGTGCAGAGTGAGTGCCACCCTGAGCCCAGGTTCCAGGCTGGGCCGGAAGTTGGTGTTTGCCTTGGTCAACCTGGGTGTCAGCCGCTGCACAACTTCGTCAAACATGGCTGGAGGCATCCTCATGAAGTTCTGGAATGCCCGAGTGTCTTCGTTCCTGAGCTCCACCATCAGCTTGTTGTACAGTCCGTACTCTGCTCTTCTCCTGATCCATCTTCGGACCCAGACGCTTCTTGGCTGCCTCCTTTTCTTCCCGTAGTAGAGTTCACAGAGCCTGTAGATGGCTTCGCACTGTTGCAGAAGGATGGTGGCTGCCAAAAGGACTTTGTTATGATCCACGGTGGACATGACTGGATGCTGTGGAAGAGGAAGAATCAGATGAAGGCTGCAGAGGTCTGCACAGCTTGGCTGCTGGTCTGAAAGTGAGATGCAGGTGAGTTGCTCACCTTTTTATAGGCAGTATAGGATCCCTTTGCATCCTCTAGGCATCCTCTAGGCATCCTCTAGGCATCCTCTAGGCATCCTCTAGGCATCCTCTAGGCATCCTCTAGACATCCTTAATATCCGAGATAGGTCCCCTCTGCAAATGTTTTTTCCATTTTAAACGGTTTGTTTCCATGCTGCATCCATTCTGCATCTGTTCTGCATCTGTTCTGCATCTGTTCTGCATCCATTCTGCATCCGTTCCGCTTCCTCCCTGCGTCCGAGCGGATGCGAGTTGCGCAGATGCAGAACAGATGCCTAGCGGATATAGCGGATGCATAACAGATGCAGAACGGATGCGTAGCGGATGCGTAGCAGATGCGTAGCCGATGTAGAAAGGACGAATTGGATACATTTTCCGCGCAAATGTTTTGAGCAGCTCAAAACTTTCTGAGTGGATGAAACGTCAATAAACGGATGTTGGACGGATAGAGAGGAAGCAAAACGGAGGCAGTGAGTACATCGCGTTTTC
Organism: Laticauda colubrina; assembly: GCA_015471245.1. Taxonomy (NCBI): domain Eukaryota; kingdom Metazoa; phylum Chordata; class Lepidosauria; order Squamata; family Elapidae; genus Laticauda; species Laticauda colubrina. The sequence goes on from BLBF01000041.1 coordinate 6,437,221, forward strand.
CAATGGATGGCAAGCTTTTTTGTCCGTTTTACATCCTCTTTGCATCCGTTGGTGCAGTGTGACAGGGGCTTTCTGCTTGGGACAAGGAGATTGGAACTGCCTTTTTAAATATTCCTCAAAATATTTCATTCTTCTAAGAGAGGGGGGCTTCCCACAATACAATCTTGGTTACAGGGAGGATTAACCCCTTCCCTATTGTTATGTGTACTTCCAAATCATTGGCATTGACTAAAACCTATGTCCAACAGTATAGTTTTGTGATATTGATGTACAATCAAGGCTGCCCTGCCTGAAAGCATTGAAGAAGTAAGTTTTGTAAATCCCTATAGAAAAGGAGCCTGCCATTTTCCCTCCAAAATTTTCTGTTAAAATCTCTTCACCACATGTATGTAAAGTGGGAATCTATGGATTTTTCCCCCAATTGTGAGAAAAGAGTTTTAGCCTGGAATATATCTATTTTTTTGTTCAATGAATCCCTCTCCATCATTAGATATATTTTAAGTTACATTCTTATATTGGGGATATATGCAGCCTGTCTTGATTCTATTAAAAAAAAAAAAGCATAGGATGAAAACACAGAAAAGGTTGATCTTGTGTGAATTATTTTTTTCTAATAAGAGAAGAAGAGAGGAAATATAGATATAGCTCTGACTCTCCACTCAGCATAAATAAAGAGATCAATACACAATTCTTCAAGAGTGTTGTTTTTTATTAGATTTTAATATAATATGTGGCAAAAGTCTGTTTATATAAAACACTCCTAAAATAATTTAATTTCTAAGATACCCAGTATATGGGGTTTTCATGGAAAATTCTCCAGTATATTGTAGCTTTTCTAATATGTGTGTTATGTGCTTTATGGGATCTTTATAAAAAAAATCCAGTATGTACCTTTTTAGTATTGTTCATTCCCAAATGTATCACATATGGAGACCATAAATCAATATTATTTTTGGGAGACCATTGGAAAAATAAAGACTGTTGCTTTGTAGAATCTACTCCAACACTACTTTATGGGCAACTTTTACATTTAAACCTCACTTGGCAATATTGAATCAATTGCTAATGCTACTATGTCTCATAGGGTTGTTAAGAACATAAAATGGAAAAAGAGATAAATGAAATAAAATTGAAAGGGGAGTTAAATTTATTTCTGTTGAAAATAAAGGGCACAACGGACACAACAAATCACAAGCCAGAATGCAGGAAAATAACAACAGTTATCTGACAGTCCTGGCAAATAAATTGTGAGTGATAACAGTACAGGAACTCACCTTCAGTTTCGTCTGAAACCTCTGCTCTAATCTCAATGCCATAATCTCTGAACAGTTTGCCAGGTTTGGTGGTAGATAAAACAGAGGTAAGATGAAAAGTCTGCAACAATTTTGCTTGACTCCAAGAGAACTATAAGCAGCATTTCATTGGCACAGAAGACTAGTCTTGTAATAGTTTAGCACCAACTTGTGAGCACTGATGTGCCATTAACTGCTGATAAGTGTTAAGTGGGTGTTTAAGATTTCAGCAGACAGCTAAACCAAGGGAGCAATGAACCTGTGTTGTAATAGAAAATAAGGATTTGTAATTCAGCTGTTGTAAGACTGTTCCATTTGTATAATGTGATGTTTTTCTCAGCTGTGAAGCCTTCTATTCAGGGAGATTATAGATCCACTAAATAGCAGATTCATAGGCTGCAGCTTGGAGAAAATGCTGAAAGACTGAAAAGGTGCTTAATGCATACATGCAGTGGAATAAACTCCATTCCAAGAACTAGTTTGCCAGAAACACTGCAGTCTAGCATTTCATGCACATGGATACAGAATTACATTGGCAATAGCAATAGCACTTAGACTTATATACCACTTCACAGTGCTTTACAGCCCTCTCTCAGTGGTTTACAGAGTCAGCATATTGCCCTCAACAATCTGGGTCCCCATTTTACTGACCTCAGAAGGATGGAAGGCTGAGTCAACCTTGAGCCTGGTGAGATTTGAACTGCCAAATTGCAGGCAGCTGGCAAGCAGCAGAAGTAGCCTACAGTACTGCATTCTAACCACTGCACCACCATAGTGGTTAATTATAGATATCTAACCATGTTGATGTGTCATCTTGCAGAGATGAAATATTCTGTCTTGACAAACATTGAGGTAGGGTTGATTGACCAGGCTGGCTGCTTTCATTTGATAACAATTGGAATGCAGAGAAGTGAAATGGAGTAGTACTCTGTTGATCCTGTTTGGTAGTAGGTATAGTATGACTTGGCTTCACTGATTCACTTTGGAGAAGTGCTTATGTTGAAATTTCAGCAAAGGAAAGGCAATTCGTAGAGCGATAGTAGTTCAAACATTTTGTCAGTAGAGGAATCCAGATTAAAGCATTCTTGACAGACAATTATCTAGTTTCTGCTTGAACCCAGCCCACCATCCCATGTGTGTCAACTCACTCATAACACAGTAAGGAACTTCCTTACTGCTTATCATGAGGAAGCCCCTGCCCCAACAATAAAATGTATTTTTTTTAATGTTTGGAAAATTATACACTCCAGACAAAAATAACCAGGTTATGGACTTCTTTGTAATAGCCCTTCATATGTTTGGAAATTCACATTCACTCACTATCTTAACCTTCTCGTCTCAACGTTACATATATTCTGTTCTCTCAACCTGTCTAAGATTTAAGGCTTATCTTTGTAACCAGTACAAGTTAATCACTAATCATTTCTCCATTGCAGAAGTATATAAAGTAACGCTTTATTTGTCCCCAACCTATTAGGCAGTCAACTTCTATGTTCTGTTATATATGAAAATAAATGCTTTTTGACTTGTGCTAACTTATACTACCTAGCTTGCCTGCCACACTTCATTTCATTGCAGGCAAATACCTCCACTAAAAAGTCTGCTTCATAATGTGGTAGGAATACCTCACTCCATTGTTCACTGGGTTGCTGCCTTCCATGGTCATTTCATCCTGCTGCTGGATTATGGGAACTAACAATATTTTTGGCAGTTTCCCTTAAAAGTCAAAGGGGACTTCCTTCATCTTCTCTGTTTTGTTGTATTCCAAGCTTCCAATATTACAGAAGCCTTGAAAACCTGACTATACTCCCAGACTTTGGGTACAATTCTTGAATCCCCTTATTTCATATTGTTGTGTTGTTTGGTTTGCCATTTTGTAATTTATGTGCACCCGGAGTCAGCTGGAGTATGCAGCATTAAAAATCAACAAACAGAGCAAGCAGAGTTCACTCATGGGACAGCAAAAGTTGGTATTTCTGGCTTGCTTATGTGCTTTGCATTTGAAATTTACAACTTCACAGATGGACTCTTTTTTACCAAGGGAAATTGATGAGAAATACTCCCACTTTTAGCCTTAGTGTCAAGAATAATGGAAAAGGGGTGTTATCTTTTTTTTTTTTTCTCTACCAGTGGACTCATCAGATGGAAGAGTTAAATGCAAGAGGAGTGCCAGTGGAGGGAGCTGATAAATGGTCTATCAATGGAAATGCTGGTAAAATAAGTGCTTCCTTCTCTGAATCTCACCATGGTTCACTAATGACATTTAGGAAGTTGAAGACTTGCTATTCTCCCAGCCCTTGGGCTGGATTGATTATGGATCTCTTGTTGGATGGGACTTCTGTTTATCTTCAGGATGCCTTTTCTTTTTAAATAATGTTGTTTCCACTTTTTAAATTGTAAGCTGCCTAGAATCATTAGGAGTCAGCAGACACTGCTTTGAACAAACAAACAAACAAATAAATGGAAAAAAGGGATGAAATCCAAAACAGGGTTTAAAAATCTGGCTTTGTTTCTATCCCATTTGTGCACAGAAATCAAGCAGCTTAAGGCTGCAGTGTCAAAACCCCTTAATTTCCAGCCTCTTTAGAATTATAAACAGAAATTATCCAAGATATTTAGACCAATCTATGATAATATTTGCCCATAGGCATGTATGAAGAAATTACAGATGCTGAATGCTCAATTGTCCAAGACTTGTGGACAGTATAATTGCCCAGTCAGATATGCCAAATAGAAAAAACTCCCATGGTCTGTATAAGATAACTTAATTCTAACATAAATATACTGTTACAGATAGACATTGTGATGCTTTGGATCTATTCCCAATGGCTGCTCAATGGATTACTTAGGTACATTTTTTTACAAACTTCACATAACCATTTGAAATTCTCTCTCTCTCTTCCTCCCTCCCCTTTCCTCTCTTCCCTCCCCTTCTCTCCCCCTCCCTCTCTGACAAATAGACAGGCAGGCAGGCAGGCAGAGTGAGTTATGGATATATCCTAATGAAAATTATGCTGTTCTGCCAAGATAGAGAAACACCAGGTACAACTTTCTTCTACAATATTTTAAGAATTTGAGATATAATCAGAAGAAAGGTAAGTAATGCTGTCGGATAACAATATTATCATTCCACAAATGTGGAGTCATGTATGCCATTATGCCAAGGACACCTCCTTTGGTGAAGACCAGATTTCATAGCCTATCATTCTTTTCTTTCTTTTTTAGTTAAATTAATAAGAAAGTCATGGGAAGATAGTGTACTGCAAAGCAAAATATAATCATCGTAATGAATTTCCAGGAAAGCTTCTAGTTTCTTGAAACATTCTTATAGGATCAAAATGACTTGGCTATAGTGGATTTTGTTTGGAACAATTCTTGCATGCCTTCTGAATGGAGGCATGGGAACCAAAATATGCTGAGAAGGAAAGAATATCCCCAGGCAGCACCTTGCTCTGTTTGTCTTATACACATACAATTATGGATATACCCATTGAGTGTTTGCATTCCTTATACTCACCACAACAATTTTGAGATAATTTCCATAACTTGCTCTGAACATTCCAGAGATGTATTTGATCACACAAAAGAGAAACTCCTTCAGTGTTATAAAATGTTATAAAGGCTATTTACTCTTGCTTGGAAATAACAGTGACTGCAGTGAGCTAAACTTAAATATTTTGGTTGTGGAAAGCTTCAAAAGGATAGTTCATTTTGAAAAAGGTTTGATTGGAAAGCTCTTCAAAATAGCACTGTGGATCAACTTGGAATTTCCCTTTGAAATGCCTGATTGGAGAAGCTGTTCAACTTCAATCTGGACATCAAGAGGAACTTCTGTGCACACAAAGCACAAGGTTGGATCAGGCTGACTCAATCAATGAGATATTTTGGGATGTCAAATTGAAGCACTTTAGTTTTTTGACTCCAGGTACTGAATGAGAGTGGCAATCTGCATTAAGTGAAGGCTCCAAGTAGAACAGAGGCCTCTCTACATAGAACGTATAAAAGGCAGAGTAGCCCTGCTCCACACAAACCTGGCTAATCAGAATAATATCATCCTCAGGACAGTGAATTGAAGGCTAAGTTTAAGAACTTAAATGTAAAATTTGTGTGCTTTCTCCTGGAAAAATACAGTTTCTCCTTTATATTGGAAAATAGCCAATGTGAGCCCATTTAAAAACTAAACAAGAAAGTTAGTTTAAAACCTGTGAAATGAATGAAGGGATTAAAGAAGAAAATGAGCAAACATATAGGAAAGCCAGTGTTGCTTAAAAGGAACCAACACAACTTCCACAAAGGTAAATCTTGATTCACTGTCTTCTAGAATTTCTTGAATGCGTCAACAAGTACCTAACATTGGTAACCCAATATATAGTGCATATTTCTTGAAATCAATTTCTTGATTTCAAAATCCTTTGACAAAGTTCTCCAGAGTCAGTTGCCTTAGCTTAAGAGAGGTACTTTCTTGCATTGACAATGAATTAAAAAAGGCAGTATGACTGACTCAAAATTGTAACTCTAGGCAGTTCACAGTTCAGGAACATATAAATAAAACCCCACAATACACCATAAATCCAATATTATATTTTAAGGTCCTGAAAACTCACACAGTCAACATCTATCCATTATAGGCTCAGCTAGCAATCCTGAGGGAAAAGCCAAATTTTTAAGGATGTCCAGGAGTTTTATGGGATTGGGACCATCTAGATTTCTGCAAGGCAGGTGCCACAACAGAAAAAGTAAGAGAAATCTTGTGAGAACTCCTATTCTGGAGATTTGAGAAAGTTATAAGGTTTTAGCCAGGTTGATACAGAAATTGTGCTTTTTAGAGAATATCAACTTGAAATATCCCAGATGTTTGGTATTTTTAAGTACCATGTTGCTAATCTCTAGTATATAGGACTGTGATCTTAAAAAGATCCCTAAGTTTAATATAAATCTTCCATAAATTCATACCACATTAATAATTGCCTCCCTTCTCATATAATTATTGATGCAGTAAAAACAATGGCTTGCCTTCAGAAGTTGTGGCTGTTCCAACACTGGTGTTTTTTAAATTTCATTGGACAGCCATTTGTCTGGAATGATATAGAGTCTCCTGCTTGGCCAAGGGGTTGGACTAGAAGACCTCTGTGGTCCCTTCCCACTCTGTTATTCTATATTCTGTATTTCTCTGTTGTTAACAATGCAGTGATAATAAAGTACTTATTCACAGTTCTCATATATATATCATATTTCAATCAGAATATGTGTGTTTGATCTCTAGTCAGGAGATTTCCAGCTTCAGTATTTATAGTGGAGCATTAGGAGGCAAAGTAAATTGAACCAAATCTATAAGAAAAAAAAAGACCTAGTCTGATATTTTGGTTTGTACCCTCTGTTTTTCAATGAAACAGCATCTGTTAGCATTATGTTTTTACCAGACATCTGTGATCTGAACCCATAAAATCATAGGGCAGTTGCAAATGCAGTCTTTGGCACATGTTACTGCAAAGAAAAACCTGAGCAGATGTTACTGCAGAATTGTTAAAATCCAACATGTCCTCTAAAATTTGTTACCAGTAATTAATTAAATGAGTTATCATTTAGGAACAACACAGACATTTAAAAACAAAAACAAAAATGCTGTGAGGTCTCTGAGCTGGTTATTTTGTTGCAGCTGTTTCATTACTAAACTAGGTAACCTCATCAGTGCTTGTAGGGAGTGGGGTTTGCTTTCATTTTGTATGCTAGTGATGTGCTCTGTCAGTGATGGTGGGAGCCAAGTCAGCCAAGTGCAAATACGCTAGAGAATTCCTATCAACAGACATAAACAACACCTACATACCATTCAAAAGAGACAACAAAAAAGTCAAAAAGAAACAAAAAGACCAAAACATCTCTTAATTAGCAATCAATACCCACATAAGCAGAGAATAATTCTAAGATTAACATTACACCACTAATCAAGAAGCAAACAGGATTTGGGTTGGCTAGCCTAGAGAAAAGAAGAACTAGGGGGGACATGATAGCAGTATTCCAGTATTTGAAAGGCTGCTACAAAGAGGAGGGGGTCAACTTATTTTTCAAAGCACCAGAGGGCAGAATAAGAAACAATGATGTTGTTGGCTCCGTCGATCTTGGGAGATCATGGAAAATTCACGTAATATTCGTAATCGTTGGTGCAAAGTATACAGTCCGTTTTTCGGCTTTTGGCCTACACTCCAGGCACCCACTGAAGTAGGCGGACCGTGGCGGGCCAGCACCTTATTGACTGGGGGCTGCCCAGCTTGAGGCGGGCAGTAGCTGGCCAGTGGAATCCTAGAATTCCTCCCACCGACAGGAGACAGCCCAAGGCGTCCAAGCTGACACCAATATGCTTGGACTTTTAACCGGTATCTGCTGTCTCCCCGTGTTGAGCTGCCGCAGTGCAGCACTGGAGTGACCTCTCCAGGACGCGAGCCTGGGCAGAATATGTGGAGGACCTGAGAATGCCCAGTCACCAGGACCCCCCTCTCTAACCTTGCTGACGGGATCCAACGGAAAGGCATGCCGATACAGCTGGCACCTGCTTGGCTGCAGGAGTTGCCGGAAGACCTTGCAGTGCAGAGATCAACCGCCTACGGGGCTCCACTCTGGATTTTCTTTCAGGGTTTACTCCCTTAGACTTTCCCGTGTGCAGGTGATCCACAAGGCAGCGGAGGTTTGTAATCAGGGTTTTCCTTCCCCTAGACGGGCTACCTTACAAGGTTGACGAGCCCCGTCTGCCCAAAGCATCTGGTTTTCAGGTGCCAGAGACCCGCCTTTCGCCCTTTTCCTATCAGTAGAAGCAGTTTTGCCACACGCAGGCTAGGAGTTAGACTTGTTGTCAGAGACTATTTGAGCCGCATGCCATTGGGAGCATTTTATAAGCAATGGGAGCTTATCCCCAGTGCCACTCCCGGCTATGACAACCTTCTAAACCATGGAAACAATGGATGGAAACTAATCAAGGAGAGAACCAACCTGGAATTAGGGAGAACTTTCCTAATGAGGACAATTAATCAGTGGAACAGCTTGCCATCAGAAGTTGTGGGTGCTTCATCAGTGGAGGTTTTTAAGAAGACACTGAAATGGTCTGAAATGGTATAGAGTCTCTTGCTTGAGCAGAGGGCTGGACTGGAAGCCCTCAAAGGTCCCTTCCAGCTCTAATCTGATTCTGATTCTAATTGGATAGGATTAATTTTTGGTTCCTCCAAAGCATCTCCCACACAATCTATTTGTATATGTATCATTCAGTGGAATAGAAATTAGATTAATTGTTCAGATATTCATTTCCAAGTTTGCTGGCTTAACCCATAATAACTGAAATATTTTGTTTCCTGGGCAAAGCGTCAGTTTCCCCAAACAGGCTGTTTACTTATCTTCCTTGCATTGTTTTTCTCCTAAATTAGTCATTTCTAATTGCTTCTTTTAGAGAGTAAGGATTAGGTTTTATTGGTTTAAAATAGAATTTCTAATTAAATGTATTCACATGCAAGACTGCACATTGAGGCAGGTGTCTCTCACTCACAAAGCTTTATTAAGCTCTGAATTTAGGAGCTTTGGGCAGGAAATATGAAGCATTTTTCATTTCATATATTCTAGATCTGGAATGTAGGGGAACATTTTTGATTTTTTAAAAAAGCTAAGGGCTCCGTAGTTATCAGACTAAGATGCGAACTAAGTTCAATCTGACTAATGGCATGTATCATAATTCACTTTTATTGAGAAATACTTGGAAGAGAAGCCTGAAAATGAGGCTTAAATTATCCATTATCTTAATTCATTACATTTAATTTTTTTGGAAGAGGTTGGAAGAGGTTTAATAAGTTTTTACAAGGCTGTTGGTTCTATTTGGTATTGGACCATAAACGTTATTAGCTTCTATCTAGCAGATTACAAAAACATCAGCATTTGGGAACTATGGCAAACAAAGTTTCAATTGAGCAAAAGTAGCCTTTCATAAATTATCTTTAGCATTATTGGGTCATAAATTGAGTGAATGACTTATGTAAATAATGAGCAGCAAAAGTCTGAAACAGTGTAGCACAGTGAGAATGAATGTGGTCTGAAACTAAGAAGTTTGACTAGAATCAGAAACCCAGTTCAGTTCCACTCATAGTTACGCAAGCTAACTGTTTTTGCAAGTTATTTTCTCTTAATCCAATTTTATCATGCAAGGTTATTTTAAAGAAATTTTGAAAATTAAAAGAAAGTATATTATCTATGTACTTCAGAGATGGCATTTAGCAGGTTCTAACCAATCCTGGAGAACTGGTAGCAGAAATTTTGAGTAGTTTGGAGAACTGGCAAATGCCACCTCTGACCAGCCCTGCCCAGGGGTGGGATTCTATCAGTTTGGCCTGGTTCTATAGAACTGGTAGCTCCAAAGAGCAGCTGACACCAAACCGGTTCATTCCGAAGATCTTTTTTGCTTTGGTTGGGCCCACCCACCCACCTGGGCTCTAGGCTGTCCTTTATTCCCTGCTAAAGCAACCTTAGTTGCTTTGCACGGCACAGCTGAGTGCCGCACATCAGCAGGAGAAGGTTATTGCTTGCAGGAGAAGTTGATTTACAAGTACTGAGCACGCTCACTGAACCGGTTGTTATGCTGGTAGGATCCCACCCCTGGCCCCGCCCGCATCTATTATCTGTCTCCCAAGTCCCAGCTAATTGGCTAGGTCTTCTTTTGTTGCCCTGCACAGGAGAACAGAGCTGGAAAGCAGGTTAGTGGGATTTTGCAGTAACCTCCCCCCAGGAATGGGGAGGGAATGGAGATTTTGCAGTATCCTTTCCCTGCCATGTCCACCAAGCCACGCCCACAGAATCAGCAGTAAAAAAAAATTGAATTCCACCACTGTACTTGAAGCTCTTGGAGAAAAGGTGGGATGTAAATCTAACAGCAACCGCACCAATAACAAGGGTGGGGTTGACACCTTTTAAAAAGGGCAGATGCTCTTTCAACTACTGCTGAAAAAAATAGGAGCAATTTCCTTATGATGTCTTCCCATGGGATTTCATTGAAACATAGGAAGCCAGAGAGACTACAGATTTCTGGAGAATGCATTGAACAGTAAAATTTAGTACAGCATTATGTTTGGCTACCTATCTAAATAAATAAAAGAGTGTCACCTTCCTTCAGTGAATGTCACATATGCTGATATTATCTTCTGCTTTGAAATAAAAGTTTTAGTGAAAGAGGCTGTGATCATATAACATACGCTTAACCATTTTTTTAAAAAATCTATCTGGTGTATTTGTCAAATGTGGTTCGTGTCAACCTTTACTGTAAGAGTTTTCTTTAACATATTATATAAATCCAGCCTGATTGGTCTCTTTATGAATCTAGAACATAGGTTAATCTGGTAGCAAAATAAAAGTATGAATGCAGCCAATGAAAATTTCAGAGAAAAAATGCAGAGTACTTTTGCTCAGCACTCAAAATATATTGATTTATCGAAGCCTGAGCAACATTTCGTGGGCTTCAGAAAGAGAACTTGATACTTCCTGATTAAGCAGACTTGATAGTATGCTACGCACCAAAATCTTCATTTTGCCATAAATTCAATGGGGATGGGATTGGAAAGATTTCTGAAAGTGCAGGAATGAGCAAATTGAGAAGCCTGTTGAACAGGTCATATCTATATTACATGGGAAAACCCTAAAAGCTTTTTCTATATTTATTCATGAATGACAAGATAACTGGAAAAAGAAATGGTGGTTATTCTCTTGCAGGTTAGAGCTTTAGAGTGGGCAGTGTTCAACTTGCCAACAATCACAATATTCTTGTGGTGTCATTAATACTTCTGGGTTGACAATACTTTCCTGCTCTCACGAGTATCCACCAACCAGAAAAACAAGAAGGCATTTTTCTGTGATGTTTTGGGAGTTGGAATGCCAGTAGGGTTTTTTCTTCCTTCCTTCCAGATATTCAATAAAAGAAATTGCTGTCCCCTTTCCCTATTTGTATTTCAGCATTTATGGAAGTAGCAGTAGTAGTGCTTGTCTTTCCCTTTGTACTTGCAAGGACAGAATATGTTCTTCAATACAAAAATTTGCCCACTGCAGAAGGAAGGTAATGCAACAAGTCTGGGTTATTTTACCATCCCCTCCTGAGCGCTCTGTGATCATGTCTGATTTTAAAAGAAAGATTTTGATCTAAATTGTGTGTCTATGTGTATGCATTTCTCTCTCTCTCTCTCTCTGTAGCATATAAGAACAAAAAATACATACTGCTGCTGCCTTCTCCAGTCCCTCCTTATTTTCATTCTCAATTATTATGATAATTATGTCTTAAATATCTTAAGCACAGAAAAAAGTAAAGCAACCAAAATGGTCACATTCAGAGGTGTATTCAGCAAGTTCTGACCAGGGGTGGGATTCAAATGTTTCAACACCTGGTTCTGTGGGCATGGCTTAGATGGTGGGTGTGGCTTGGTGGTCATGTGACTGGGTGGGCATGGCTTGGTGGTCATGTTATTGGCTGGGTATGGCCAACTCAACATCACTCAAATCGAGGCACGCAACTCAACATCACTCACATCCTCGCCTGGCCTCTCATGACTATGGGAATGCTGCAATAGTTGTGTGAAAAATGGTCATAAGTTGCTTTTTTCAGTGCCATTGTAACTTTGAATGGTCACTCCACACAAGCAAAGTACCAGCAAAGAGGGAAAAAAAACTGCAGAGAAATTCCTGAGACAGGAAGTCTAGTCCTGGCCAGAATGTAGTACGGGTTAATGGAGAGGCAGTTTCTATAAGCAACACCAGAATGTTTCCTTCCTGCCTTCCTTACAGGTTTAGGCCAGTAATTTCTTCTAACAACCGGTTCTCTGAACTGCTTAGAATGTTAACAACTGGTTCTAGGGAATAGGTGTGAACTGGTAGAATCCCACCCCTGGTTCTGACCAGTTCTGGAGAACCAGTAGCGGAAATTTTGAGTGGTTCGGAGAACTGGCAAATGCCACCTCTGACTGGAGATTTTACAGTATCCTTCCCCTGCTACGCCCACCAAGCCATGCCCACAGAACTGGTAGAAACAAATTTGAATCCCACCACTGGTCACATTGCTCATTATTAAACACTCAGCAACTAAGAAACACATAACATACGTCTCTTAATCCAGTTTTCTCAATTCACATTTAACTTGAGAAAAAAAACATAGTTCAGTCTTATTTTCTGAGAAGCTTTTATCTCATATCTTGTTAAGCAGCTTGCCCTCCTTCCTTCTGATTATATTTATGAGTCTATTTATTTCCAAGAAGTAGAAAAGTGACTGTAGAAAAGTGAAGTCGAAAAGACATGATTGTCAATAAAGAAAGCATTTAAAGTGAAGAAGAATCATCTTTTTATAGCAAGCCATTGATTATTTTTTTAAAAAAGAATTCAAATTCTGAGACATAAAGACACAAGGCAAGGACACACTTCTTTAGAGGGAACAAGGTAAACTTTTTCTGCCCCCCTGTAAGTTGGGTTCAGGAAATATTTAAAAGTTAAAGAGAAGCAGTAAGTGGAGGTTTAACCTACCTATTTTGTTTCTTTTTAAAAAAAATGAAAATCTTTGTCGTGACATTAAGACATAGTGTCTTGTGGGTGGGGACATATGCAACCTACAATATATAAGTTTTGCATTTTGATATAACCTTAATGGCTTGAATAGTTAAGCACCAATTTGTACTTGTGCCTGCATGGTGATAAACAAGTATGTATGAATTTCCTTGCAAATTACTTGGATGCTAAGCCTCTAATTTAAAACATCTAGTAGAGATTTTTCAGATTCTCGAAGATAAAATTATGGGAAGGGAAATCCTTTCAATTTTCTGCTATTTGAGAAATACCTGGAAACCTTTATATTGTATGGAACCCTCATAGTCTGTAGTGGTAGAAGCTTCCCAATAAAGAAGTCAGAAGAAATGGGGGAAATGGCCATTTATTCACCAGGTTTTTAATTCTACAAATGAATAAACTGGAAGATCAAATTGTTGCCCTGCTAAGTTGTTTCCGCCAGCTCAAAAAAGCAGCAGACAGGTACTGAGAAGGTAGAATAGTGAAGCAGAAAAGTTCAATGAATAAAAGATACTTAATGGATGTGTGGTAGCCAAATCCAGCATATTATAAGGCTGAATTGTTACCAAAAAAAATGGAATAATAAGAAACAGGTTCAGATCTTATCTCCCCTGCCCCCTCCCCACATTTACAATTATGGATTTTGGTTAAGTGAAGGCAGATATATTATGTGTAAATTGGTTTTATATGAGATTTAAGGCACTTTCACACAGCTACTAGTTTTGCCTTCCAAGCTCTCATAATTGCAAACACCTTTGTCTACTCTGTAAGTAGTCCAGTGTCCAAAAGCAAAAAAATGGTATCTCTTCCCTCAGAATACTTGCCTCAGTGGTGGTGGTGGTGGAGAAAAGAAAGAGTAGGAGAGAATACTAGGGAGATACCAGGATGGCAACACACTTTAAGAAAGCTTATAAAGAAATGTCCCTGAATCAACTCATGCTTCCAGGGATCCTTCTTCAATCTAGGCTTGTAGGTCCAAGTGGCAGGGGGTGATCTCCAGAATTTGACTTTTGTTGGACAAGTTTTATCATCCTTCTCTCTCCTCTCCATCCCTGAAGTTGTTTTGTTTAGGCATCAGCAAGGCAGCAGGTAATTTTGATAAAGATTAAGCATCTAGCATGAATATGGAATGCCCGCTATGACAAAAAAGGAAAATAATTATCTAATTGGGGTGAGAGCTGGAAATTTGTTATTTCATAGCTTGTGAGCATAAACAGGAACGACTAGTTTGTCTAAGCCAGGGCTGTTAAACTTGAGACCTCTGGGCCATTGTGTCACACGCTGGCCATGCCCACATCAGTTTAGCAAAGGGTGGAAAAGTCATGATATGTCACATGACAATGCTGTGACGGTGTGAGTTTGACACCCCTGGTAAGCAGTCACTTTTCTAGGTCGATCACAGGACACAAGACCTGATATCAGTAGCAAACACTACAGCTATCTTATCTATCAAATAATGATGAGAATCCAAGCAAATACATCAGCTTCTTCACTTAATACGGATGAAATATCCTTAAGATCAGATCACTTTCCCACCAACCGAAATACATATAGAATTTGCAAAAACCTGTTGATTCAGGGAGTTAAAAATAGCAATCCCACTTCTTACTCAAGCCAGCCTGGATTTGGACAAGCACACTAATAATGATACAAATCAGAGAGCTAACTTCCAGTGGCTGCTAGTCTGAAAAGTTGCCATGTTCAGTAGCTTTTGGTGTGAGAAGAGCCTGCTGCATTTTAGTTGCTAGGTAAGGATGTGGGCTGGAATAAAAGTGGATTAACTGGAAAAACCATGCATGGTAGACATGGCATGATGAGCAATTAAACTCTGAAAATGTAATTGCTCACAAATTAAATAGAAACTCAGGCTTGATGTACTGCTGAGTTGTGGTCAGAAGGTACCTGAGATCCATATCAATTTAGCATTTCATATTTGCTCTAGTTAATACTTTTAGTATTAACTAAATACTAAATACTAAAATTTAGCCTGCTGTGTGAATGCATATATTTGATCTCTACTTGACCTGGATAAGAATGTTGTACTAGGTAAACAAACACTATTAAAAGATAAAGTTTTAAACATCCATTCCATATGATTGTTAGACTAAACACTCATTGTTTCCTGGGAAATTAATAAAACTCTGCATGATAGACATGGCAATCTGTGAAGATTTAATAGCTTACAAAGACATTTTTTGGGCAAAAGGAACAGTAATACTGGTAAATCATTTTCAGTAGGTTTCATGAATGTTCACTTTAGAAAAATATTAGTCTGTATTTTCTAGGCTAGCTTTAATATCACTTAGATTGCCTGCTTCAAGAATAACAGCCTTTTTTGTTTATTTATGTGTTGCCTTTTGTTCATGAGTTCAAGGCAATATGCACAATGCTCCTTCTTCCTTTTCTTAAAGGCCTGGTCCCACTGCACTTACGGATGCAAAGAGGATGTAAAACATTAAAAAAAGTTTGCCATCCATTGGAAAACGCTATGCAACCGTTGTGTACTCATTGCATACGTGTTTCATACGCTCTATCCGTCGAGCATCCGTCCACTGCGATTTCATCCATGCAAGAAGTTTTGAGCTGCACAAAACTTTGTGAGCGGATGAACATGTATGATCCGCCATGTATGATGTAAATCTGCGACATACGAGCAACAAACATTCTATGTCCGTTATCATCCGTTAAATGTCTGCTGTATCCTCTCTGCATCCTCTGGGCATCCTCGCAACTCACATCCGCTGCAGCTGAAAATGGAAAGAGGGAGGAAAGAAAAAGTACATGGAACATCTATACATCATTAGTAGCACGGAAATAGAAAGGATGCGCAGTGAATGGTTTGCATCCAATATACATCTGCGTGGCATCCCCTTTCTTTCCTTTAGGCGTACGTGATGCCTCTGCTTCATCCTCTATGCGTCCGCTTTGCAATTATCCCCCGTAACCCCTTTGGAGGTGTCATCCCCTTCCATCCGCATTCATCCGCTAGGCTTCTGATGAACATCTGTTTAACATCCCCGCTACATACTACCCACGTCCGTTCTTTTCTGTTCTTTTCTGTTCTGTTTATGCAAATTTTCACCACTTTTGGGAGCAGATGACAATGGATGGAGCCACCCCTGAAATTTTGCTCGTCTGCTGTGTCCCTTATGCAAATGTTTTGGGTCCGTCAGCCAGTGGGACTGGGCCTTAAATTACATCAATAAGTCCCAAGAACTGGCTTGGGTTTAAAAAGAATGATTGGCCCAAAGGCTTTCAGTGAGCTTTCATGGGTAAAGGTAGACTAGAACTTGTGTCTTCCTACTTCTAATTCAATACTTTTATCACTATATCACACTGGCTCTCTTTTTGTCCCTGTTAGATCATGTAGTGGATAATGAGTTTGGCTTTGAAGCACAGAGGGAAGAGCTGTTTCCAAGGCAACAATCAGATAAATGAAACTTGGGCTCAGGCCAAGAAAATGCCTCAGCCAGGCCCCTCCCTAATTCTCATGAAGATAACAGAGGAAGGAAGGGAAATACATTCAGGTTTGCAAGATTTTATGATTACAGGTGGTCTAGTCCTCAACTTATGACTGTCCATTTAACAATGATTCAAATTTATGATGGCCTCAAAAAAAGTGACCGATTTTTAAACTTACAATCATGGCACCTTTCCCTGATCACATAATTACAATTTGGGTGCTTGGCAACTAGCTCATATTTACGATGTTTGCTTGTCTATGGTCATGTGATTGCAATTTCCAATCATCCCAGCAGGCTTCTGATACACAAAGTGAGAATGACCCCCTGATTGACTTAATGTCATATAATGTATTCAATCACTGGTAAAAATAGTTGTAAAATCAGGTCCAATCACATGAAGAGTTGTTTAATGACTGCATTACTTAGCAACTGAAATTCTGTTCCCCTTTGTGGTCATAAGTTAAGGACTACTTGTACAATTGTTGCATTAGACGTAGCTTAGATTAACATAATGTTTGTTTCTCAGTCTGGTCTACTGATAGTGATGACACTGTAAGTATAATGACAGATTACAAGATTAGAATTACAATCAAATATTGTAATTTTACCAATATACACAGTGGTCATGCTGGCTGCATGGAATCTTAGCAAGCTTCCTAATGACTGAGTGATCAGTCAATTTATTAGTGATCAATGATTAATTTATCCAACTATTGTTGACAGTGACCAACAATCTTTGATTTCAGATGAGATGCCTCTCACTATTTTCTAAAGATGTCAGGAATTCTGCCTGGGACTATCTATAAGCAAAATGTATATAGTATCCCATTAGTACAGCTGTTCTTCCAAATACTAATGAACTATTAATCAAGCTAGGAGTTAAACTTGATGTGATGAAAGTTTTTGCTCAAATGTTGGAACAATGCATGGATGAGGAATGCTGAACCATTACCTCATGCTTTTCTTTTCTTCATTCACTGACCATGGCATTTCCTCTTCAGCCTTGGTAAAATATGAGACACTGTCTAGCCTGGGCAGAAGGATAACAGAAAAACCATACCATGTGGAAGATAGGGAACAGTCTGTTTTCCTCACTAACTCCTGATGTTAGTATAAACCTTTGCTTAGACACCTGTTTTCATTCCTTCCAATTTTGCTGTAATTGCTGGGTGCTTTGAACTCTGCTGAGTAATGCAGATAATTTCTCAGGTGTGATAAATATAAGAATAACACAAGGTGCAATTAAAGAAGATTTCTCCATGTATTTATTCTCATAAATGAATGGGACTTATATTGCAAAAGAAATCCATATATTTGAGTATTTATTTCTATGCATATGTTTTGTAGGACTTTGAAAAAAATGGGTTTGTTAGAGAATATAATGACTGTGCTTAAACTACATGTTATTAGAACAGTTGGAAAAATATTTTAGGAAGTTAAAATAAAATAAAAATAAGGGCATGATTCTAGATTCTAGATTCTAGATTCTAATTCCATTGATTCTTAAGGAGAAATTGCTATTATATATTATACATAGTGCATAATATATGATAGTCCTTTAAGTTTGAAGAAGACACGCTATCGTGCACTTCATTAGTGAATACAGAGGTGGCTCAAGAGAACCAGTCTGGAAGCAGAGTAATAAATGGGGACACTAAAAGTCCATTGTTTTAGTAATTGTCTGGCAGGGAGTTGAAAGCTGAGAAACAATTTTCTAGAAAGTTAATAACAGAAGATATATAAAAGACATGTCAGGCATAAAGTCTTTTATTTCCCAAACTGAATCCAAGAAAGGAGAATATTTGAAGCTTAGGGTTGAAATGTCCTGATGATGTTACCTAGTTTGGGTAATAAATGTCTGCAAGAAAACAACCAAGCTCAGAGAGCACCAAGGACCCCTGCCCATCCAATAAGAACATCTTGAATGGACCTGCTTCAAGCCCTCCCACCAGAAGTTGTAGGGCCCACATAAGGAGGTAGGTCTTTTTTGTTACCCATAACAAAATATTCATTATACCTGGAAGTTCATGCAGCCCCCTCCCTCTTATTATTCTGTTAGACAACAAAAACAAATTTGTTGGTTATTTTGTAGTACTCACCATGAGTGTGCATTTGTTTTCTCACATTAATTTTAATAGTCTTCTCTTGATTTATTCATTTTGCTGTTTTATCTTTATGTGTTTTATATATATGGATTGGGTCAGGTTAAAAATTGTATCATGAATAATATAATAACTAATAATAATAATAATTAATAAAATAATTCCATGCAGATCACCAGGTGGAATAGAGTATTCAAACAGCATTGCAAGATACACATAACACCTTGCTTCCAAAATGCAGATTAGAATTACTTCAGATGAGTTTTTTTCTTGTGTTTCTTTCCTCTGTTTCCATTGCAAACCATAATTTCAATTTATGCACTTTATTTTGATTCTATATTCACTCTATGTCAAAAATAACATGTGAAGAAAGATAGTTAATTCATTTACTTTCTGAAACTTTGGGCAGCACAAATTTGACTCAGTAGAAAGTCACCCAAGCAGAAACAAAGAATGCACTCGACTTCAGGAAGTATAAGGTGCTCAGTGTGTAGCTGACTTTGCAAAACCCTGAACCAGTCTTGGGATTTGAGTTAGAGATATAAAGCAGCTAGGCTGAGATCTTAGGCAAAGCCTAGGTGAGCCTGAATATTTTCTGGCATTTAGAAATGATATAAAACTCACAAAGCGTATTAACATGGTATTTTGGTAATATTCTACCTGGAGGTAGGTTGGTGTTGGATGTCTTAAATATCTGGAAACTAGCACTCACTAAAACCATTTAAAATGATGGATCTGCAGATTTACACAACTTATTGAACTGAATCCAAATGTCACTAGGCTATTGAAAGCTGCTTGGTTGGGTAGTAAGAAAAAATACTGGGGGTATCCATCTGGAGAGTTTGAGATTTTTGACCTCGTCTAGATCTGGAAGCATATGTCGACAAAGAATATACAATGAACATTCTTTTTCTAGCAATACATCAAAACTGTTGTTTAATAAAAAGGCAACAAGTTTACAATATGCACATATGCAGGGACTGCTCCCACAATCTCACAAGTTCTTTCAGTTTAGCAATGGGTTATGGGTATTATAAAAATGTTCTCAGAAATTCCATTAATTAATAAGACTAATCACCATCCTTATTTTATTAAAATAAATACACTAGCCAAATATTTCTTCCCAACCCTTTTGGTGGTTGATGAATAGATAAAAAAGGGAATAATGTTTTCCTTTACCATGTATATTGTAATCTCATTGCTCTAATTAAATGAGAGACTGAAGCAGCATGTTATGCATTACGGATAATGGGGAGACAGAAATTGAGATATCAATTTATGTTATCAATTTACATAAATCCATATTGGTTTGAACTTTTCAAGATTTACACTCTTACAAACATTGCCACCAAACAATGATTTTCAATGTTACATACATAATTTTGAAAAAAAAAATTAAAAGCATAAATGGAGCCACTCATATTAACTATATTTCATTGTAATGAATATCAGTTGAATTTTATCTGGTGCCACTCACTATTTTGGAGGAGAGCCCCCAGAACCGCAGTAAAAGATGTAGCATCCCCACCAGCAAAAGTTGAGCATCCCATGAAAAACGAAGGAAGTTGACAAAAAGACACAATGCTGGGTGTATCTCTGTGTATGTGCATGTGTGCGTGCATGCACATGCAAGTGTGTAAAACACGCACAAACACGCACAAACATGCATACACACAGAGAGAGATTGCTCATTTAAAACCTCTTATTCTAAAGAGTGATTTCTATTTACTGGAAGTAGATATAGAATTTATCCTGCTTACTGAGAACTCTTCAGTTGGCTGTGAAATCACTGAGGCAGTGCAAAAGCCTATCACAAGTCTAAAGCAAGACAAATCTAAGTTGTCACTGAGCCTGTTTTAGTTTGGGCCAAATACATTTTTCTCTCTCTCCTTACAGCAGAATTTTACTTTTGCCTGTACTGATTCTGGCTGTTTTAGCATTTATAACATTTTCAGTAGCTCATTCTCAGAATTAAAATATCAATATGTAACTATAGTGAGGAAAGAATCAGGATATGCTGAAAGATTGACCTATTTCACCTCTGTTCTCCACATCCCCCAACTTCTATATTGCATGACTCCAAAAGTAATTGAAAAATCAAAGGGGAAAAAGCCCGGTTTTATGGGAAACGAAAATGCTAGATGTACACAGTACACTCAAACAATAGCAGAACTCTAAGGAAAGAGCTGTTTACAAAATCTGCACTACTATTTGATTCTGTACAGCAGAGGCAAGAAAAGTAGAAAAACTCAGCAATGGTTTTGATGCTTGCTGTCTTTCCATCAGCGTAAGAACTTCAGGGTTTCTCATTAGCAGCACTCAGGAGCTGTAGGTGTCTTCTGACACACCCTTCTAACAGGAAGACAAAGAATGGGAAAAAAATCAGGGAAAAAAATCAAAACAATATTTTGACAGCATACCAAGGAAGGAGATTTGGTTATATGTTTACTTTCTAAAAATTACTCTATTATCTTATTTTACCTTTTCAATCTTTCCTGTCTATAAATAAACTGTTGAAAAACTGTTTATTTTATTTTATTTATTTGATTTGTCAATCACTTACAAGATAATAGGTGTAAGTATATATATAGTTATGAATACATGAAATGGGTGCATATAAGAAAAATAAAAGAAACAAATAGGACAGGAACAGTAGGCACGTTGGTGCACTTATGCATGCCCCCTAAAGACCTCTTAGGAAAGTGGTGAGGTCAATAGTAGACAGTTTAAGGTTAAAGTTTTGGGGGTTTGGAGAAGAAACCACAGAGTCAGGTAGAGTATTCCAGACATTGACCACTCTGTTGCTGAAGTTGTATTTCCTACAATCAAGTTTGGTGTGGTTAACCTTGAGTTTGTATCTATTGTGTGTTATGGTTGAAGCTGAAGTATTCATTGACAGGTAAGTCATTGCAATATATGATTTTAGATACATACTTAGATCAGACCAAAGACAGCGTAATTCAACTGTGCTAATAACAGATACGTAATGTGGGTTCCAGACTGATGAGCTGTATTCAAGTATTGGTCTATAAAATGTTTTGTATGCTCTAGTTAGTAGTCTGATATTACCAGAGAAAAAGCTACATAGGATTAGGTTAACAACTCTTAATGCCTTTTTGGCTATGTAGTTACAGTGGGCTCTAGCACTTAGATCATTTACAAATGAGTATTCCAAGGTCCTTGACAGAGCTTGGATCATCAACAAGGTCTTGACTATTCAGCTTGTATTTTATTTTCTGATTTTTTTTTTTGCCAATATGTAAGACAGAGCATTTATTTGTTGAGATTTGAAGTTGCCATTTGTTTGACCATTCTGATACACAGTCAAGATCTTTTTGAAGGGAAGCAGTATTGTCTGTGGTATTGAACAGCTTTACATCATCAGCAAAGAGAATGCAGTTGCTCTTAATATGATCACAGAGGTCATTTATGTAGAGTATGAAGAGAGTTGGTCCTAAAACACTGCCTTGGGGGACACCACTATTGACAGATACAGAATTTGATAGGATGCTCCCAATTTTGACCATTTGTTGTCTGTTTGACAGGAATGCTTCTATCCAGTTGTGCTATGACTATGTTACTTTAATCTTATAATAAAGGTAGCATTAGCATGAATAACACTGGCATTCTTCTTGAAGAGCTGACTTCAATCTTGCAAGTCCGAATCCTCCTTTCCTTTATCTTCATGAGAACGAAGAAGACTTACTCAAATTACATTTCTGCCTATTCTGAGAATTTGTTTATTTGATCTAACTGTACCTGGATGGTCCCTCTTTTTCCTGTTCCAACTACACAGATGTTAATAGAATCCAGAATTTTGATTAATCTTCCATCTTGTTCAATCAACGTATCTCCATAGCTAGCTTTTTTTTCTAATTCATACATATCCTCTTTTTACAATAAGATTTGCCTTTTTGGTTAGTGCAAACCCTTCTTGAAAGTCTCAACTGATGGCGCTCCCAAAACTTCTGAGGGCAAGCTGTTCCAGTGGTTGATTGTTCTCACTGTCAAAGTTTCTCCTTATTTCCAGGTTAAATCTCTCTTTGTTTAGTTTCCATCCAATATTCCTTGTCTGCCCTATAGGAGCTTTAAAAAATAGCTTGACCTCTTCCTCCCTGTGGCAACCCCTCAAATATTGGAAGACCTCTATCATGTCTCCCCTGGTCCTTCTTTTTACTAGACTAGCCAAGCCCAGTTCCTGCAACTGTTCATTGTATATTTTAGCTTCCATTCCCCTTATCATCCTGGTTGTTCTTCTCTGTACTATGTCTAGAGTCTCAACATCTTTTTTATAATGTGGTGACCAAAACTGGATGCAGTACTCTAGGTGTGGTCTTACTAAGGTTTCATAGAGTAGTATTAGTACTTCCCTTGATCTTGACTGTATTCCTCTGTTAATACAACTTAAGCCCATGTCACACTGGCCAACGGATGCAAAAAGGACACAGCAGATGAGCAAAATGTTCCATCCGTTGTTATCTGCTCTCAAAAGGGGCAAAAATTTGCATAACTGGAGCGGATAACACAGACGCAGGGAGGACGCAGGGCGGATGCAAAGCGGATGCGGAATGGAAGCCCAGTGGATGGAAGCGGATGGGAGCAGATGGCGCAACCGCTAGGCTTCCGGGGGGCCTCAGCAAAGCGGACGCGGAACGGATACAGCGGATGCAGAGTGGAAGCCTAGCGGATGAAGCGGATGCACAACGGATGCACAGCGGATGTACAGCGGATGCACAGCGGATGCACAGCTGAAGCCTAATGGATGCCCGGCATTAATTGCGCATGCGGGGAGGATGCATTGCGTCAGCCCCATGGATATAACAGAAGCAGCTCGGAAGCAGGTCGCCATTCAGAGCAAAGACCTGCTGCCAGACACATCGACTGCCTTGCCTGCCCTGCCTGCATGTCTGCCTGCCAGCCTTGCTACCAACCTTGCTGCCAGCCTTGGTGCCTGCCTGCCTGCCTGCCTTCCAGCCTTCCTGCCAGCCTTGGTGCCTGCCTCCCTGTCAGCCTTGGTGCCTGCCTCGGTGCCAGCCTCCCTGCCAGCCTTCCTGCCAGCCTTGGTTCCTGCCAGCCTCCCTGCCAGCCAGCAACCCCACAACCATGCGGAAGCACAGCAAGCCTCAGCCATCTGCTGCCAGCCCTGGCAAGAGGGACAGGGCTACCATCCCGCCCCCTGGCCCTCACTCTGGTTCTGCTGGGGCTTCTGCAGCACGGGCTCACTCTTCTGGGGCTGGGGCTTCTGCTGCTTCTACTTCTGGAGGAGCTGATGACAAGCACTCCAGCACCAGCCACCTCCACAGCACCTGGACCCTTCACCCCTGAGACTGAGCGACCAAGAGGAGTGCCAGAGACTCATTTTTGTTTTATAGCTTGTTGTTAATAAAGTCTATTTTTTATTCACACACTTGCTTCATTTCTTTTTTTAATAAAGTCTTGGTGGAAACTTTTAGAAATGGTTTAAGCCTTTGCATGCTTGTGGGATGGGTAAGGATAGCTTTGGGATGGGTTAGAATACCTGTGGGATGGGTAATAGCTATGGGATGGGTTAGGATAGCAGTGGGATAGATAAACCTCCAGTGCAAGCATAGTGGGACTGTATGGTCCACCCTCCCAGGTGCCACACCTACGGCCCTTTCTTATCAATAATAATGTAATAATTATCCACACATGTCAACATAAACACAACTCTTTATTAAACGCCGTGTTCATTGTAGGCCAACCAAACATACATGGCCCAATCTCATCCGTGTGATGAGACAGGCTGAAGGAAGCATCCATTAAGCATCTACCATCCTGTCTTGCCACTCCACTGCTCCAGCTGGGGAGTTGCACCATTGTCTCAGGAGGTTGCGCTGCTTCTTCGCTTCATGTGAGGCTCTGTTGGGGCCTTGGACATCCTCACTGTCGATCAGGTTTCGCCCTTGCCTCCATTCCCCAGGCTCCATGTCCCCATTGCCTTGCTGGAGGTCCACGAGCCTGTTCTGCAAGACTGGGTAGCGGGTGCGCATGAGATTGTGCAGGATGCAGCAAGCTTCCATGATCCTCCTCACGGTCTCTGGGCAATGCTGCATGGTGGTGAGAAGTACCTGGAACCTGTTGGTCAGGATGCCAAAGGCGTTCTCCACCACCCGCCTTGCCCTGGACAGCCTGTAATTGAAGATCCTCTCTTCATGGGTGAGGAATCTGGAAGTGTAGGGCTTCATGAGGTAGGTTGTGAGGGAGAAGGCGTCATCCCCCATGATGAAGTAGGGCACATCTTGTGTGTCGTTGGGCAGGGGTTCTGGATCTGGGAAGCCCACGATGAGGTTGCATTCCAGCTCCTCCTTGAGGTGACTGGTGTTGTATACCTGGGCATCTGAAGATGAGCCGTTGCCTGAAGCATCGATGTACATGAACTTGTAGTCAGCATCGACCATAGCGAAGAGGATGATGCTGAAGAAGCCCTTGGAGTTGAAATAAGTGGACCCCGACTTGGCTGGAGATTTGCAGGCCACATGCGTGCAATCTATGGCTCCAATGGTGTGTGGTAAGTTCCACTTCTGATACCACTGCTCTGCAACTTTATTCCATCCTTCTTCAGTGGAGGGGTACTGGAGGAGCTCCTCCTTGTATTCTTCGATGATGGCCTGCACCACTTCTCTGACCACAATGCTGATGGTGTTGGATGGCACCCTCCAGCCGTACTGCATGCTCCTGTAGGAGGTCCCAGAGGCCAGGTGGCGCAGAGTGAGTGCCACCTTGAGCCCAGGTTCCAGGCTGGGCCGGAAGTTGGTGTTTGCCTTGGTCAACCTGGGTGTCAGCCGCTGCACAACTTCATCAAACATGGCTGGAGGCATCCTCATGAAGTTCTGGAATGCCCGGGTGTCTTCGTTCCTGAGCTCCACCATCAGCTTGTTGGACAGTCCGTCCTCTGCTCTTCTGGCGAACCATCTTCGGATCCAGACTCTTTTTGGGTGGCTCCTTTTCTTCTCGCAGTAGAGTTCACAGAGCCTGCAGATGGCTTCGCACTGTTGCAGAACGATGCTGGCTGCTGAAAGGACTTTGTTACAACCCACGGTGGACATGACTGGATGCTGTGGAAGAGGAAGAGCCAGATGAAGGCTGCAGAGGTCTGCATCACTGGGCTCCTGTTCTGAAAGTGAGATGCAGGCGAGTTTCTCCCCCTTTTTATAGGCAGTATAGGCTTTCTGCTAGGCATCCTCTAGGCATCCTCTAGACATCCTTAATATCTGAGATAGGTCCCCTCTGCAAACGTTTTTTCCATTTTAAATGCTTTGTTTCCATTCTGCATCCGCTAGGCATCCGTTCTGCATCCGTTCTGCGTTCGTTCCACTTCCTCCCTACGTCCGGGTGGATGGAGTTGTGTGGATGTGTAGCAGATGCCTAGCAGATATAGCGGATGCGTAATGGATGCAGAACGGATGCGTAGCGGATGCAGAATGGACGAACTGGATACATTTTCCGTGCAAAAGTTTTAGGCAGCCCAAAACTTTTGGAACGGATGAAACGTCAATAAACGGATGCTGGACGGATAGAGAGGAAGCAAAATGGAGGCAGTGAGTACATCGTGTTTTCGAACGGATGGCAAGGTTTTTTGTCCGTTTTACATCCTCTTTGCATCCGTTGGTTAAGTATGACATGGGCTTTAGGAATGCATTAGCTTTTTTGATGGTGGTTGCACACTTCTGGCTCATATTTCTCTGGTTGTCCACTAAGGCTCCAAGATCCCTCTCACAGTTACTGCTATTGAGCCTGGTTTCACAAAATCTATATGTGTACTTTTGGTTTTTCTTGCTTAAGTGTAGGACTTTACTTTTCTCTATATTGAATTTCATTTTATTAGATATGGCTCAGTCTTCTTGTCTGTCAAGATCCATCTGGATCTTGAGCCTATCTTCTTGGGTGTTAGCTATTCCTGCCAGCTTAGTATCATCTGCAAATTTGGTAAGTTCCCCTTCTATTCCCTCATCTAAGTCGTTAATGAAGACATTGAAGAGTACTGGGCCTAAGACTTGTGGCACCGCACTGCTTACTTCCCTCCATGTAGACTTAGACCCATTAAGGACTACTCATTGAGTATGGTTTGCCAGCCAGTTGCGAATCCATCTCGTGGTGGTGCTATCTATTCCACTTTTTTCTAGCTTACTAAGAAGTAAGTTGTGGTTTACTTTATTGAATGCCTCGCTGAAATCTAAATATATTATGTCCATAGTATTTTGCTGGTCTACTAATTTAGTCACTGTGTTGAAGAATGAAATAACCTTGCCCATTGTAGCTTGCTTATAAAATCATTATTTATCAAACCATGATTTAGTATAGTCTATAAACCAGGCTATGTTTATGCTTCATTTTAAATTGAACCGTTCACCTTTTTGAATCTGATTTATGGTAGCAACTTAAAAAAAAATTATATGTGTAAGGTTGTTGGCCCAAACTTATGTGCTATATGTGTTACCCAATGTGACAGACCAATGAACTCACTTAACATCATGTGACGCTGCCGTGATGACAGTCCTGGTTTGACAGCCCTGGTTTAGGTTAATATTCCATAATAAGCACTTAATAAGCTAAACTTTCCTCTTCTGGTTGTCATTTTTTAAACATTATAAACTTTGTCTTACCTCCTGATCTTTGCCTGGATGTTGTTAACTATATTAAACTCATCTAAGCTTAATGTCATGTTACGTTCCCTTGTTCCAGTAATGGAACCATTTGCAAAATTCTTCAACACAATTACAAAATCACATCCAACCAACTAGACTGGCATTTCTTATCCATGAAATGTTTGTGGTCAGCCTCTTTCTGACAAACACTAAAGTAAGTGTAAACTAACAGATGATTCTAACAATGGCCATCTCAAGCAGAAATGCAAGTGAAATGATTAGTTCACTCTAAAGCAAATGGATGGCTTTATGAAATATTTTAAGAGTCTGTTAGCAAGCCAATAGGTCAAATATTTAGCAGACCAATAGTCCAGGCCCTCAGGTTGGTTTCATGATTGCACTTTTACGTCAGAGATCATATTCAACAGGTTTTGACCAGTTCTGGAGAACCGGCAGCGGAAATTTTGAGTAGTTTGGAGAACTGGCAAATACCACCTCTGACTGGAGATTTTATAGTATCCTTCCCCTGCCACGCCCATCAAGCTACGCCCACAGAACCGGTAGTAAAAATAATTGAATCCCACCACTGTCTTAGATAATATTAATTTTCAAATGTGGATGTTGTATATTTAATATTTTCTTACTATACATTTCTGAAAGTCTTAGAAGCAAACAATAAAACAAATAAATAATAAAACAAGCAAGACTGATTCCAGAAATATACTATGCTGAAAAAGGGGTGAGAGGAAGAGACAAACAGAATAAATGTAAACCTGTAACTGGTGGATATCACTCTATTAAGGCCTTATATTTGTTGCTAAATTTCTTTCCTGGTTTCTTGTGCTCCTTAAGTGTGAAAATCTGTGTGGTGCCCCCAAATATTTGCAATGTTTGAGGGATTTCTTGGCATCAATTAAAAGAAAGAGTACCAAGTGAGGAAGTTCCAGTCGAGCAAACACTGGATCAAAGCCCATGGAGCTTTAATAGGGATTTGGAGAGACAGTTTTATTTTCCATGGCTTCTCTTTCCTCATGAATGTGTTTTCCCACTAATCTGTTTTAGCTCTGCTTACAAACAAAGCAAAAAACCGTGACAAAGCCAATGCAGGCTTTGTGTGGCTTGTTAAAATTACTAGTCCCTTAAGGGTGGGACAAATGTCTGGCACAATCAATACTTTGGTTGTCCTTCAGTGCAGCAAACCAAGCAAAGTATCTTTGGCACAGCTGTTTTTATAATTAATAATGTGTCTTTTGCTAGTTCCTGAGTCACCAGGGCTGCAAAGAGGTAACTAAAATATATTTGCCAAAGCAGTTTGATTGCTGTATGGACCTGGACTGTATTTTTCAGATTCAGAAGTTTCAGAATTGCTATACTTGAGAGCAAAGCGGCATTTACAGGACTGGGAAATTTGGGGAAGGCACATCTTCAAGTGGCCAAGTTTGGGAAAGGCTGATTTATAGTATTAAAACACGTATAAATAAATAACAATGGCAGTATCACAAGCCTTTAAGAGTTAATTTGGCAAATTTCTCAAGGGTTTGGCAATCTTGTAAGATTTTGACTTTTGTAAAGGATAGGTTTGTCAAACGAAACTGCAAATTCTTGTGCTAGGCTTAATGGAGAAAGAGGTTCCCAGTGACTTTTAAAATTGCTAGTGTTAGATAGGTAATATTTATTTTGGTCAGCATCTCAGAACACTTTTATGAGCCATGGTGGCACAGTGGTTAGAGTGTAGTACTGCATGCTATTTCTGTTGATTGTCGCTATCTACAATTTGGCAGTTCAAATCTCACCAGGCCCAAAGTTGTCTCAGTCTTCCAACCTTCTGAGATCAGTAAAATGAGGACCCAAATTGTTGAGGGAAATAGCTGGCTCTGTAAACTGCTTAGAGAGGACTGTAAAGCACTGTAAAGCAGTATATAAGTCTAAGTGCTGTTGCTATAATGTGCTCAGTGTTGCCTTCTCCCAAGCAATTTGCAAACTCTCAGAGACATTTTGCAACAAGCCATAATTATATTCACTGACATATTATAAGAACAGCCAGTAATGACTTGTGCCATTATTCTTCTATTGGTCTGTCCAATGTATGTGGCCGGGCATGATGCACAGGGAACTTTGTATATGCCTTGGTTTTCCAGGTCAGTTTTGTCTTTGGGGTTTTTACCCGTTTTCATCCATCATTGCAAACCTGTTCATGGAAGAATTCGAATACAGAGCCCTGGCTAATGCCACCCACAAACCCAAACTATGGCTAAGATACATCGATGACACATTTGTGATTTGGCCCCATGGAAAAGAAAACCTAAACAATTTCCTAACACACCTAAACAGCACATACCCCAAAATCAAGTTCACCATGGAAGCAGAAATAAACAAACAACTACCATTCCTAGATGTACTAATCTACAAAAGAACAGATGGCACACTGGGACACACCATATACCAAAAGAAAACACACACCAACCGCTACCTCAACGCCCAATCCCACCACCACCCAGCACAGATAAATTCCGTAGCGAAAACACTAATTACCAGAACCAAATGCCTGGCAGACAAGACACATATAAAGACTGAACTATGCACCCTGACTGAAGTATTGACAGCCAATGGCTTCCACAAAAACAAAATCACCAACTTGATCCACAAAAACACACCAAGACATAACAGAGACCTAGAAGATCAACAGATCCATGGAACAGCTGTCCTGCCCTACATAAGAGGTACCACAGATAAAATCAGTAAGATACTACACAGGCATCACATCAAGACTGCCTTCAAAACAGACAAAAAAATAGCAGCCATCCTGAGGAACCCCAAAGACAAAATTGACCTGGAAAACCAAGGCATATACGAAATTCCCTGTACATCATGCCCGGCCACATACATTGGACAGACCAATAGAAGAATAAGTACCCGCCTAGAGGAACACAAAAATGCAGTAAAAAAGCTGGAACACACCTCCTCACTAGTCCAACACATGAAAACCACAGGTCACAACATCAACTTCAATGGCACTAAAACCCTGGCCACTATAGAAAACCCCAGCCACAGAATCATCAGAGAAGCCATAGAGATTGAAAAAAGACCTGACAGCATGAATAGAAGAGATGATTCCACCAGACTGTCAATCATTTGGAAGCCTGCACTCTCAAATAGAAAGATCTCCATGCCACAAGCCAGGCAAACACCTGGGCAAAAACAGACTCTCTCTGAAAGCTCCAACCTAACCCCCCCACCATGCACCCAGGTGAAACCCAGCTTGCTAATAAAGAGCAGCCGTCCCTTCACACGCAGCCAAGCTGCACTGAAAGCCTCCAACACAAGAACAGACTGTTGCCAGCCAATCAAAGCCACAAAACAGACAGAAGAAACCAGGAACACCAATCAATCAAACTCCAAGTCCAATGAAATAGGTCCAGGCTCCCAGCCAATCAGAATGAACCAGCCTCAAATTTAAAAACCAGGAGCTGTGAGACCCACATCCATACAGAAGCCTGATGATGGCAGATGAGATTCTGCTGAAACGTTGCTACAACTTTAACAGAACTACAATGACGTGGGATAATACCCGAAGGAAGCTAAACAGCATATATATATATATATATATATATTTATATATATATATATATATATATATATATATGTTTTTTAAGCCATCATCAGGCTTCTCTATTGTGTTCTGGCACAGCAGTAAGCTAGCCCCAAATTTAAAACAGAAATGGCTGTGAAAGTATGACTCACAGATGAACACAACACAGAAGTCTGATGATGGAAGATGAGATTCTGCCGAAACGTTGCCACAACTTTAAAAGCACAACTATAATGATGTGGGAAAATAGATCCTCAAGGACATTTCACTTCAGTGAAAGTAAAAAACAGCCTCAAAGCTGCCTTGCAACACAACACAGATTCTTGCCCACAAAGCAAAGCAAAACATTGCTTTGATTTGGCTGCCTTGAGAAGCACTTCAGATAAGTTTCATCTAACTTCCAAATGAGGCAGGGAAAACAATATGATTTTTTGTGTCAAACCAAATCACATCACCTCTTCCATATGGCAAAGAGATTTGGGTTGCCTCCATGATACAAAGCTCTTCATTGAAGTGAATCTAAGCTATTTCATGCAAGCTTAGTACAGGTTTCTGTTTTGGTGTCTTATTTTTCAGAATACCTTTGAGATTGGCTTAATTATGTCTTTTGGTGGTGCTTTGAGTTTTTTGTTGTGAAATAATGTTTTTTGTTATTTCTGATATAACAGCAGAACATACAGAAAATTTGGATCAATAGCATTAACATTAACAATTCTCAGTCTGTTATTCAATCAGAATAACCATATAGTATGTCATGTCCCTGTTGGAGTCTCAATTCAAGGAGGAAGACGAACAGCTGACAAGGAGTGAGAGTGTGGCTCCATTGGCTGTGGAGGAAACTGGGGAAGGGCAAAGTCTGGCAGGGCAAAGCAGAGGAGAGAGAGGACAAGGGAGAGGGAGTTCAGAGGAAGACCCAGACCCACCTCCACTTCATCCTAGGGCACACAGGGAGGAATGTAGAAGAGAACAATGTGGGTTGCATACTTATGGGGGAGGAAAGGGCCCTGATTCCCTTCATTAGCCACAGCTGAGAAGATAGTTTAAAAGAGATGCAAACTGAGAGTGGCATCTGCTGGGAATAAATATGAGTTCATCTTGTGTTGACTTTGGTTACCTGCATTCCTGGCATCCTCCCAATTGGGTTGATTTATTGCCATTTCTTCATGTCTGGAATTCCTTCCCTTGTCCTGCCAAATTAATCACCTCATTTTGCCTTGATTGGACTTATAGTTAAAAGTTTTTGTTGACAATGTTTTGGACTTGAATCTTTGCAGCCATAAGGCTGTTCCTGGGAGAGTTTTTCTCCAGACCAGAAAGTAACCAGGGCACTGGGAGCAAAGTTGGAGCTGATAAAGTGACTCCTACTTATTATTTGACATTCTTGCCTTTGTGCCACGCCATGGGTCATCACATAGTGGCTTTGTCATTAATTGATTGTGTTTGTTTGGCATCTTAATGCATTTACAGATTGTTCAAGAATTCAGTTGAGCGCATGGAAGGTACAAACTGTAAATGTAATAGACTTCTCTGACACTGTGAAAAGGGATGATGATACTTGGCAAACTATTACCAGGCTGAAACACTAGCAAATTGTTCCCACAATAATGAAGAGAATAGCAAGTTTCCCTCAGTTTTAAGAGGTGGTTAGCAAGAACATCAAAGATTTAACCTAACAACTGATAAATGGGATAAGATTATGCATGTATGGTAAAATGCCTATATCTAGTTTTGAAGATTCTGTAACTAATCCTCATTCCCTTTCCTTTCAATAAATCTGGTTTATAAGATTATGAGAATCTAGCCTTTCTGCTGGTAAGTAAATGCAAGAGGCTTCACAATAGGAAAAGAGGCTAGTTTTGCAGGCCAGTACTTTTCCTAAGTTTTACATGTTCATATGGAAAATCTGAAGTGGACTTCTATATGTACTAGCCCAAGTTGAAATTATTGCTTTTTGTATAATCTTAAATGTGAATGAAACAGGATCTTGGATCACATAGGCAGCTATAATTATAACCATAACAAATATGAAAAGAGCTCTTATTCAGATCTTTGGTTGAAAATAGAGAAGTCAGAAAAAGGAAAGGCAATCCTTCTTAACTCAATTGGAAGACCTTTATGTGCTCATCTGAAGGCCTAATTGGGACGATGTCACATAATTGTCTGGAAAAAGATTGATACCTAAATTTTCATTTTTCTTTGCATGATAGAAGAAATTGGTATCCATCTGCTTCCTATATTTCCCATTCAGGACCAGTCTAGACCTACCTATCTTCAACAGAATACTAACACTACACATTTTGACTTCATTCTCATATAATTAGAAAATGATATTTCCACACAACATGAGAAAAAATTGATCTAGATCAGTGATAGAATACTTGGTTACTTTTGTCTACATTTGAATTATTTACAGTTTTACATTTTTCACAGATCACTAAAAATAAAGTATTGATTTTGGTAAATTCTTATAAAAGGAAAATGAGAAAAATTGAATTTTCACCTATTTGGATCAGTCTCATTTTTAAATAAAGTTATTTCTGCATTAGCAAACCTCTATACAATATTAGAATGCAGTAGAGCTACAACAATAAACAAGTGATAAATTAATATCCCATTCTTGATTAAATTCATAAGGACTCAGACTAAAACTGAAAAATAAAAAAGATGAACTGTTTTAAATTCCATGTCCTTTTTATTCTTATGAAAAATCATATGAATATTAGTTCATTCCTATGAGAAAATGTATTAAATGTAAATAGATTGCACCCCTTCCCAGATCAAAATTATACTGAGGCATATATCTATGGAGGCATATATTTATTGCTTCTTCTAGTTATATATGAAGTCATTAATGGACAGCTGTTGTCTTTTAAATGGAAATTATATTTAACATTTGAACTTATTAATATGTTCGTTTGAGTATGGAATTAAAGGCTGAAATAAATAAAGTCCATTACCTGAGACTAAAGGAGTACCATAAGCAGCCCATTTCTTCACAGCTGCTAATTGTGAAGTTTGCTGATTTGAGAAATCTGGAATGAAATTTAGAAATATCCCAGCACCCCAAAAAGAAATAGTTGGTAGAAATGAAACCAATGGCATTGATAATGGCCTCTGACCTGACAGATAACAGGAAAAGAAAGAAATTGCACCAATTTCTCAGTAGTTTCTGGCAGCCCTTGATAGCTATTATTGGACATATCCAATTTTGCTTCTTCACTCTAATTAGGGATTAAGCACTGGTGACCCACTGACAGATAATGGCTAGTGTGAATCTAACCCGTGTTAACAAGAAAAACTGCATATTTCTTAAACAATCAGAATGGTTACTGAAGTAAGTCTTCAAAAAAAGAAGAAAAAGGGAAAGGGAAAGCAGTCTGTGGGCCAAACCACATGGGCTGAAATGAACAGAAGGGATTTTTTTGTTTGTTTGTTTTGGAGATTTTGATGTGCTCTGGAGAGTTGGTGCTTCATTTCCCAGCTCTAATTAAACATGGACAATGAGAAGGGACTGTAGGAAATGTAGCATCGCTGACTCAGCTCATAGTGGAAAATGGGACAAATTAAACAATCAATTAGCTGTTTGTTTCTTTTCTATCAATACTTCAGAAGTGGTCATCTTTTAACCCAATGAGATTTCATTTTGCAGTCTTCAGAGCACTTCTTAATATAAAGACTGAAAATGGACTTGCTGCAATATAGGCATTACAGCAAATATATCCTTATGAAAACAAACATAAAATGAAAATGAAAACAAAACACACCAAACATGATATTTTTACTTATGCACCCATAGCTGTCAACCCTCAAAAGTATTAAATCATTTGCTCCTCATCTGTGGAGATTCTCAGTCATCCAAGTCATAGTTGTATCAAAGGTGTTTTTTCAAAAGGCAATTGGATTGCTTTTTCCCCTGAGGAACAGTCCAATTCCCTTTTAAAAAGGCATATTTGAGATCCTTTGTTCCTCATCTCTCCAAAAGTTCATGGCAGTCCTAATCTTTCCCAATTTTCCTTGTCCTTAAAGGGCCTATTTCACTCATTCCAGGAAAATACTTGCAAACCATAGATGAGTATCCTAAATGGATAAGGCCCACCATGTATGTGTGTTGGTTGAAATTTAAGAGTTTATAAGCCCTCTTTGAAATCTCAATGAAAGAGACTCACATTTAAAGCCCATGTCCCACTGCACCAACGAATGCAAAGAGGATGTAAAACGGACAAAAAAGCTTGCCATCCATTGGAAAACGCCATGCCTCCGTTGTGTACTCATTGCATACATGTTTCATACGCTTTATCCATCGAGCATCCTTCCACTGAGATTTCATCCGTGCAAGAAGTTTTGAGCTGCACAAAACTTTTTGAATGGATGAACTTTCCGCCATGTACGATGTATATCCGTGACATATACGGGAAACAAATGTTCTATGTCTGTAATCATCCGCTGTATCCTCTTGGCATCCTCTGGACATCCCCTCAACTCAAATCCACTGCAGCTGAAAATGGAAAGAGGAAGGAAACGAAAGGTACATGGAACGTCCACACAGCGTTAGCAGCACGGAAATAGAAAGGATGTAAGCGGATGCATCTCGTATATACAGCATTAAAACGGACAAAACGTTTGTATATGGGTTGTATCTCAGATATTTAGGATGTCTGGAGTATGCCTAGAGTATGTGGAAAGACACCTAGCGGACAATCGATATTTCCTACAAAAAGGGGGAGGAAATCACCTGGATCTCACTATCAGTCTAGCAGCCGTGGTGTACAGAACACATCACCCTTGGTCTTGCTCTTCCACATCATCCATTGTTCTCCACCCTGGATCATCACACACTCCTTATGGTAGCTGCGAAAATTCAACACCAGAACCAAGCCCTGTTTAGACTGTTTCACTTTTTCTACACAAGGAGAAGAAGGAGATGTTAAAGAGCTGTGTGGGTCCGAGGATGGATTGAGAGAAGAATGAAGTTTGGACTGTATGACAAACTGATGGTGGAGCTGAGGAATGAAGACACTCGTGCATTCCAGCACTTCATGAGGATGCCACCAGCCATGTTTGAAGAAATTATAGAGCGTCTGAGACCCAGGTTGACCAAGCCAAGCACCAACTTCCATCCCAACTTGGACCCTGGACTGAAGGTGGCACTGACTCTGTGGCACCTGGCCTCTGGAACCACATACAGAAACATGCAGTATGCCTGGAGGGTGCCACACAACGCCATCAGCAAAGTGGTCAGAGTAGTGGTGCAGGCCATCATCAAAGAATACGTGGAGGAGCTGCAGAACAGTGGTATCAGAGGTGGAACTTTCCCCACACTGTTGGAGCCATAGATGGGAAACATGTGGCCTGCAAAGTTCCAGCCAACTCAGGGTCCTCTTATTACAACTACAAGTGCTTCTTCAGTATCATCCTCTTTGCCATGGTTGATGCTGACTACAAGTTCATGTACATCGATGCTTCAGGCAACGGGTCAGCTTCAGATAGCCAGGAATACAATGCCAGTGACCTCAAGGATGGGCTGGAATGCAACCTCATCATGGGTTTTCCAGATCCAGACCCCCTACCCAATGACATACAAGATGTGCCCTACTTCATCGTGGGTGATGACACCTTCTCCCTCAGAACCTACCTCATGAAGCCCTACACTTCAAGATACCTCACCCATGAAGAGAGGATCTTCAACTACAGGCTGTCCAGGGCAAGACGGGTGGTGGAAAATGCCTTTGGTATCCTGGCCAACAGGTTCCAGGTACTTCTCACCGCCATGCAGCATGAGCCACAGATTGTGAGGAGCATCGTGGAAGCTTGCTGCATCCTGCACAATCTCATGCGCACCTGCTACCCAGTGTTGCAGAACAGGCTTGTGGACCATCAACAAGGGAATGGGGACATGGAGCCTGGTGAATGGAGGCAAGGACATAAACTGATAGACACTGTGGATGTACAAGGCCCCAACAGAGCTTCATGTGAAGGGAAGAAGCAGCACAACCTACTGAAACACTGGTGCAACTCCCTAGCTGGAGCAGTGGAGTGGCAAGAAAGGATGATAGATGGTTAATGGATGCTTCCTTGAGCCGGTCTCATAACACTGATGAGATTGTGAGATGAGATGTTGAGTGGTCCTACAATGAATAGGGCATTAATAAAGAGCTGTGTTTATTTTGAAATGTGTTGATCAATGAATAAATTGTTATTGATAAAAAAGGGCCATATGTGTGGCAGCTGGGAGGGTGGACAATACAGTCCCACTATGCTTGCACTGGAGGTTTATCTATCCCACAACTATCCTTACCCATCCCACAACTATCCTTACCCATCCCACAATTATCCTTACCCATCCCACAACTATCCTTACCCATCCCACAAGCATGCAAAGGCTTAACCATTTTTTCAAAGTTTTCACCAACACTTTTAGATAACCTTTTTTAATAACCGTTTTAAGTAAACTGTATGACTATTAAAAAAGTAAAATGAACCAAGTAAAGTGTCTTAAGCAAAGATAAAGTGAACAAGTAACAACTCAGTCTCTGGTACTATTCTCAGTCACTCTGAGGCATGTCCATGGTCTCAGCTGTTAAGCGGGCAGGGACTGTGGAGGTGGCTGTGGCTGGAGTGCTGGTCTGAGGTGCCATTGGGGTGCTTGGCCCCGAGAGTACAACAGGGGATGGTGTGTTCAGGAAGCTCTAAGAGGGCTGACTCAGTACTGTGAGGTTGAGAGGCCCTTCATCAAGGACCTGGGATGTCAGGCTCAAGTCTGATGACAGATTGTCCATTGATGGGCTTGGCTGTGGGGTAGAGGAAGGAGGAGTGTAGTGGGACTGTCTGGTCTGCAGCTGGGTGAGGTGAGGCATCTGTGGCGTGCAATGAACCTGGGCCTGGACTGGGAAGGTTTGCCTCTGCTGTGGGAGGTCCTGGTACTCGTAGCCTTGGTAGGTGAGGGGCTGTTGAAAGCCGTGGAAGGGCTGTGACATCGCCTGGGGTGGAGGAGCAGACCTGGACTGGGTAGGAGCAGCTTCAACTGGGCCTTGAGGGTTGTGCAGAAGTGCTGTTATCTTCAACTTCATCACCTGGGACTGGGCCTCAGGCAGGTCCATGAGGGTCTGGCCCACGTAGGTGATGAAGGGCTTCTGGTTCAAGGATGGTATGTCACTGTGGACCAGCTGAGAGAGAATTTCTGTGCTGGTCTTCATTCTGTCTCTGACCTCCAACAGCACACTGTGGCTCTGGCCCTCCAGTCTGCCTCTCTGCCTGCATCCTGTGGAGCTGGGGGTGGGAGTGGGTGTGGGTTGGTCTCTGGTGTCTGCCGCTTCTTGCTCCATTTGTGACAGGGGATCCTCCATGTCCTCCAGCATGGGGAATGCAGCTGTTGGGGGGGTCTCTGCTGTGGGTCCCTCTGAAGACACCTGCCTGGACAGGGTAGCTGTCTCCTGGCTGGAAGAGGTCTGGCTGTCTGTGGGCTGTCTGAGGGAGAGGGGTCTCAGAGGAGCTGCTCCTTGGTGGCGGATCTCACCCTCCAGGAAGCTGTACTTGGCCATGACGTACATCTCCCAGTCAGTGAGCTTGATAGCAGCCTGCCCAGATTTCTTGAGGTGTAGCTTGCCATACCAGGTGTGCATGTGCTTCCACCATCCCAGGAGGACATCCGCAGTGTACCCCAGGCTCTCTGCCTTGTCTCCCCAAGCTGCCTGCTTCTTTTTGGTGTCGCGATAGAGTCTGTGGCCCTTTCTCCAGAGGTACTCATTCTCCCTCAGCCATTCCAGCACCTCCTCCTCATGCTCCTCGGAAAGGGTGTACTGTTTCCTTTCTCCCTTCTCCTTCCCTTGCCTCTTCCTCCCTCTGGCAGGGGTTTGAGCAGGGCCTTCAGGGGCTTGAGTAGCAGGGCTTTGAGGGCCTTGGTGCTGGTCCACCACAGCAGCAGCACCAGCAGCACCAGCAGGAGAAGCACCACCAGCAGCAACACCAGCAGTAGCAGCAGCAGCAGCAGCAGGAGAAGCATCAGCAGCAGCAACACCACCACCAGCAGCGGCACCAGCAGCTTCAGAGTCAGTGCCAGGGAGTGGGATGGTGGTTCTGTCCTTCTTGCCAGGGCTGGCAGGAGTAGGCACAGGCTTTCTCTTCTTCCCTGACTGACAAACAATGGTGTTCTTTGAAGATGTATGTGGCAGCACGTCTTTCCTCTGAATGCTGACTGCGTGCGAGATGCATCCTTTTATATCCACGGAGCTGATGTAATTCATACTCCCCGCATGCGCAGTAAATGCTTTGCATCCGATATACATCCGCTATGCATCCGCTTTGCTTCTTGTAGGCGTCCGTGATGCATCCGCGTCATCCGCTATGCATCTGCTCCTTCCACTATGTGTCCGCTTCGCAATTCTCCCCCGGAAGGCCTTTGGATGTGTCATCCACTTCCATCCGCTCTCATCCGCTAGGCTTCCTATGAACATCCATTTAACATCCCCGCTACATTCTACCCCCGTCCGTTCCTTTCCATTCTTTTCCATTCTGTTTATGCAAATTTGGGGCACTTTTTGGAGCAGATAACAATGGATGGAGCCACCCCCGAAATTTTGCTCATCCGCTGTGTCCTTTTTGCATACGTTTTGCATCCGTCGGCCAGTGGGACCTGGCCTTTACAGACTTCAGATGCAACAGGGCTTATTTTTGTCTTGACATTCGCTTAAATCATGTTGCCTGAATTCTGGACCAGGCAGTTAAATTTATGTTGAAATGTAAATAATTGCATCATTTGCATCAATTTATGTTATTTGCATAAAGATATAATTATGCAAATATAATAAATAGCTGTAAATGATGTGATTTAAGGCCCTGTCCCACTGCACTAATGGATGTAAAGACGATGTAAAACGTTAAGAAAAGCTTGCCATCTGTTGGAAAACGCTATGCATGTGTTGTGTACTCACTGCATATGTGTTTCATACTCTCTATCCATCGAGCATCCGTCCACTGCAGTTTCATCCATGCAAGAAGTTTTGAGCTGCACAAAACTTTGTGAGCGGATGAACTTTCCACCGCGTACGATGTATATCCGCGACATATATGGGCAACAAACGTTCTATGTCCGTTATCATCCATTAAACGTCCACTGTATCCTCTCTGCATCCTCTGGCCATCCCCTCAACTCACATCCACTGCATCTGAAAATGGAAAGAGGGAGGAAACGAAAGGTACATGGAATGTCTACACAGCGTTAGTAGCATGGAAATAGAAAGGATGTAAGCGTATGCATCTCATATATAAAGTATTCAAAACAGACAAAACATTTGTATCTGGGATGTATCTCGTATATTTAGGATGTCTGGAGTATGTCTAGAGTATGTAGAAGGAAACCTAGCAGACAACCGATATTTTCTATAAAAAGGGGGAGAAAATCATCTGGATCGCTGGGATGGTGGACCATACAGTCCCACTATGGTTGCACTGGGATTTATCAATCCCACAACTATCCTTATCTATCCCACAAGCATGCAAAGACTTAACTATTTTTTCAAAGTTTTCACCAACACTTTATTAAGTAAAAAAAATGAACCAAGAAAACTAAGTGTCTTAAGCAAAGATAACCTTTATTAACTTTCTTAGGTAAACTTTATGACTTTATTAAATAAGCAAAATGAACCTAGTAAACTGTATTAAGTGTCTTAAGCAAAGATAAACTTTCTTAGGTAAACTTTATGACTGTATTAAATGAGCAAAATGAACCAAGTAAAGTGCCTTAAGCAAAGATAAACTTAACAAGTAAATAACTCAGTCTCTGACACTATTCTCAGTCACTCTGAGTGCCCATGGTCTCAGCTATTAAGCGGGAAGGGACTGTGGAGGTGGCTGTGGCTTGAGTGCTGGTCTGAGGCACCATTGGGGTGCTTGGCCCTGAGGGTACAACAGGTGGTGGTGTGTTCAGGAAACTATCCGAGAGCTGACTCAGTCCCATGAGGTTGAGAGGCCCTTCATCAAGGACTTGAGATGTCAAGCCCAATATTGATGACAGATTGGCCGTTGACGGGCTTGGCTGTGGGGTGGAGGAAGGGTTGGGAGGAGTGTAGTGGGGCTGTCTGGTCTGCAGCTGGGTGAGGATTGGCATCTGTCGCGTCCGATGAACCTGGGCCTGGACTGGGCAGTTCTGCTTCTGCTGTGGGAAGTCCTGGTAGTCGTAGCCTTAGTAGGTGAGGGGCTGTTGAAAGCCGTGGAAGAGCTGTGAAATCACCTGGGGTGGAGGAGCAGACCTGGACTGGGTAGGAGCAGCTTCAGCTGGGTCTTGAGGGTTGTGCAGAAGTGCTGTTATCTTCTGCTTCATCACCTGGTACTGGGCCAAGGGCAGGTCCCTCAGGGTCTGGCTCACGTAGGTGATGAAGGTGTTCCGGCCCGAGGATGCTCTGTCCAAGTAGACCAGCTGAGAGAGAAGTTCTGTGCTGGTCTTCATTTTGTCCCTGATCTCCAACAGCACACTGTGGTCCTGGCCCTCCAGTCTGCCTCTCTGCCTGCATCCCCTGGAGCTGGGGGTGGGGGTGGGGGTGGGTTGGTCTCTGGTGGCTGCTGCTTCTTCCTCCATTTGTAACAGCAGGGCGTCATTCTCCACGGGATTCTCCATGTCCTCCAGCATGGGGAGTGTAGCTGTCGGGGGGGTCTCTGCTGTGGGTCCCTCTGAAGACACCTGCCTGGACATGGTAACTGGCTCCTGGCTGGAAGAGGACTGGCTGTCTGTGGGCTGTCTGAGGGAGAGGGGTCTCAGAGGGGCTGCTCCTCGGTGACAGATCTCACCCTCCAGGAAACTGCACTTAGCCATGACGTACATCTCCCAGTCAGTGAGCTTGACAGCAGCCTGCCCGGATTTCTTGAGGTGTAGCTTGCCATACCAGGTGTGCATGTGCTTCCACCATCCAAGGAGTACTTCTGCAGTGTACCCCAGGCTCTCTGCCTTGTCTCTCCAAGCTGCCTGCTTCTTCTAGGTATCCTGATACAGTCTGTGGCCCTTTCTCCAGAGGTACTCATTCTCCCTCAGCCATTCCAGCACCTCATCCTCATGCTCCTCGGAAATGGTGTACTGTTTCCTCTCTCCCTTCTCCTTCCCTTGCCTCTTCCTCCCTTTGGCAGGGGCTTGAGCAGGGCCTTCAGGGGCTTGAGCAGCGGGGCCTTCAGGGGCTTGAGCAGCAGGGCCTTCAGCAGCAGGGCTTTGAGGGCCTTGGTGCTGGTCCACCACAGCAGCAGCAGCAGCAACTTCAGAGTCAGTGCCAGGGGGTGGGATGCTGGTTCTGCCCTTCTTCACCTTGCCAGGGCTTGAATGAGTAGGCATGGACTTCCTCTTCTTGCCTGACTGACGAACCATGGTGTTCCTGCAAGATGTATGTGGCAGCTCATCTTTCCCCTGTATGCTGACTTCGTGTGTGCTGCATCCTTTTATATCCACGGAGCTGACGCAATTCATACTCCCCGCATGCGCAGTAAATGTTTTGCATCTGATATACATTTGCTATGCATCTGCTTTGCTTCCTATAGGTGTCCGTGATGCATCCGCGTCATCCGCTATGCATCTGCTCCTTCCGCTATGCATCCACTTTGAAATTCTCCCCCGGAACTCCTTCGGAGATGTCATCCACTTCCATCTGCTGTCATCCCCTAGGCTTCCTATGAACATCCGTTTAACATCCCCGCTATATACTACCCCCGTCCGTTCTTTTCTGTTCTTTTCCATTCTGTTTATGCAAATTTTCACCACTTTTTGGAGCGGATGACAACGGATGGAGCCACCCCCGAAATTTTGCTCATCCGCTGTGTCCTTTATGCATACATTTTGCGTCCGTCGGCTAGTGGGACCTAGCCTTTATAATTTAATTGACATGGTCAAGCATGGGAAATCAGGAGTCTAGGAGTTGAAATGAATATGAGGCTTAAATTCTCTACAAGAATCTGAACTACTAATTGTCACAGAAAATTGGCAGTAGATAAGAGTCAATGGAATTCAAGGTGGGTTGGACTTGGAACTCTTTTCTATGTGAAGGGACACAAAACTGATGATGCATTTGACTTTTCCTCGGGCTCAGCCTGGTCATCTCTTATAGACATTTGAGAATGGCAGACTCTTCTCAAAAATCTCCATCACTATTACTATCTTGTAATTGTACATCTAATCCTTCAGATTCAAGAAGCCTAACTTGGATCAGCAGTGAAGGAGCTTCTTTTTCCCTAATGGGAACTGGATAACCAATCCCATAATGGTCAACAAGTGACATTCTATTTAAGTGTGATGTTGTTTCCAAGGGTAAATTTATGCCTTGATCTATCTGATCCCTAAATTCATTTTCAATAAAGGTTGGACTTTCCTGATGGAATAAATATTCAACATTTGTGGTGCAAATAAAATATTTAGCTTTGAGTGCTCCTTTATAAAATGCCAGATTAACATCTCATTCAGTCTATCAATCGTGCTTACCAGCGTAGGCAATAGCAATATCTACCTTCATCCAAATCTCAATAGGCATTTCTTTTTGCATTTTAAAAGCTGTATGAAATATTCGGTCCTCAAACCTATATTCAACTGGGGAGGAATGTAAATCACACATATATGAATAAATCTTGTTTGCTATTGCTTATGCACTACACACAGTATTAATGGATAGATTCAGACGAAAATAATATGATCAGCAGCAAACTAAGTAGA
Organism: Laticauda colubrina; assembly: GCA_015471245.1. Classification (NCBI taxonomy): domain Eukaryota; kingdom Metazoa; phylum Chordata; class Lepidosauria; order Squamata; family Elapidae; genus Laticauda; species Laticauda colubrina. Next base: position 6,480,512 of record BLBF01000041.1, read on the forward strand.
TAACATAGCAAGGAAAGATTGTATTGTCTTTTCTACATGACTGACAGAACTTATATTTTATTGTTGTGGTAAAATAAACCACTTCCTCAGAAGAATTATAGCAATCACACCTTTGATTTATAAAATACATTCCATAAAAAAGAATCCCCATTATAAAAATGAGTTATAAATAATTTACAGTTCTATTTGAGGCTGGTATCATATAGACCTTGTATGTTTATAAAATGAAAAAAATTATCACAAGAAAAGGAAAGAAAGAACCTGGAGTGGCTTTTGATTGCAGTTCCTTTTTTATTTGTTGCTGTAAACCAAGAAGTCCAGTGCTGTAGTACCTTGTAAGCATGTTAGCATTATGGCAGGTGATTCATCATCTGCCGTGGATTCCTTGACAAGACATCCTTCACTTTATTCTTCAAGGTACAAGTGGCCAACAGATACTTCCTATCAAACAGATCAGAAGAAGACAATTTTAATTCAATTTACAAACTCCAGAAATCAATCAAAAATGTTTATGGGGGAATCCTATCACATAAATGCCTGAACCAATAGTTTTCTGTTTTTCAGAGTAGGTTAATTTGTTTGTAAATCCAATTAGAAAAAATATGGGGAAAATAGAAGCCTCTAGACATGTCATAGATGACCAAGGACAAGGCCATGACAAGATCCATGGTTTTTTAATTAGTTCTCATAGGTTCTCATTTTTAAAGGTAAAGGAGTTTTAGGTTTTAACAATCATTATCCACACATTTAGCACAGAATATACTCAAAGAATATATAACCTAAAGGAGGGGACACATGGTACTCCTGGAGCAATGAAGGGATGTATTTTGGTTCCATTTGTTTTTGTCTTATGTCTTATCTCACTCCCCAGGATAGCTTATGTTCCATCAATGAAATTAAAAACAAAAAGAATAGGAAAATACAGGAACTCATATAAACCAGATGCAATAATTTAGGAAGAGAAAGCTGTTCGTGCCCACCTTTCTGTGGGTTTCACTGCAGTGGGCTAGAATAGATACTAGGGAGTCTTGGTTGTTTTCTTCTAAAAGTGACATGTTTCCACCGATCTTGCTCTTTTCATACATATGTTTTTTAGAGAAGCTGTTTGTTCTAGAAGCTGTTTGTTCCTATCTTTTGGAAAAGTAACAAGGAGGGGCCAACCTTATTTCTGAGGGAATGATGTTCCACTACACAGAGGGCTCTTCTAGGTCCCATCTGGTGTTCTTCCTTAATAGATGGGACCTGCAACATACCATGTCTTCCTGCTTTGATGGGCCAGGTAAATGTAATCCGGGAGAAGTGGAAACACCATTGAAAGATGACTTTGTATCTGTTGCTATTCTGCTTGAATTAGAAATTGTTTATTTTATTTATTTGTCAAATATAGATTTTCTGGGTAGTTATCCTCAGAATATATACTCTGGGTAGTATATCCTCAGAAATGGAATGATGAAGTAAAGAATGCAGTGACATCCAGAAGAAGACTACACTGGGTCCTTTTGATTCACCTGCCCCACCTGAATATTTCAAAGAATATTTTATGAAGGATTTGCCCTCTCTTTAAAGAGACACCTCCAATATTTCACAAAAGGATTTTATTTCTCTACTACCTGGAGCCATTGCTCTGAATAAGGATCCTTCTGGAAGAAAGAAGTCACTTTTTCTCTGAACTGATAGTAAGGAACATATTGTCTGCCCTTTCACGGCACCATGTTCATTTAGTAATTTTTCTACTAGCTTTTTCTTTTCCACTTCCAGGGCTAGAAAAAGTGCAAGCTAGAGACCAACTTTGGACTTGTAACAAATGACAAATGTGTGAACTCTGAGCTAGATGATTTCTGAAATGAGAATGGATTTTTCAAATTGAAAAATCATTGCTGAGAGTACATTACTCATTGTTAGGCACATATTGGGGCACAAGTGGCTTAAACAACTCGTAAGTTCCACACGGTATTCAGCTGTGCCAGCAATGGTGTTAGTTTCAGAATAATTGCCTGGATATCTACAGGCCATCTTTATATTGAGATGAACTCATAGTGCAAAAACATAATCTGAAATGAATTGGATTTTTGATCAAGAAGAAAGCAATTCATGTTTCTTTCAGTTTCATGCAAGCCTGAAATTCATGGGCAAATTTACAACCATGGGGTCTTGTTAATTCTATGAGGACTTCATAGTGTAACCATCAAAAGGGGCTGCTATAAATGTTGTTTTGTTCGGAAAACACACGAGGTAGACCGGGTTCCAACAACAAATACTTTATTCTTCAACTAGTTAGTAAATAGGAACACTTGGCTGAAGCTGAGGCCAGCCTTTTATACAGGCTGGCTTGCCTGCTTGCAGCCAATGGCAGTTGTTTAGATTTGCTGCCTTTTTAGCAGCTCTTTGGATTGGTTCCTAGTGAACCAATCCAATGTTCATTTTATTGACTAATCAGGTTTGTAGATTTGGAGTCAACCACTTTACATATAGAACACCCCTCCCCCCTTAGTTCAGTCCTACGTGGTGACGTAGTCTCGCAGGTAGGCGGGGCTTTTCCGGACTCGACTTGACTTGCGCGGTTCATTCTCAGTGAAGACTTCGACCGGTTCGGATGGGGCTGCTGTGTCGTCCGTCCTTCTCCCTGGAACCGTCTGGAAGGGTGAGTCAGCCATTTTACCGCCGCCTGAGTTTCTTAGGCTGGCGGTTTTGCCGCTCCCTCCCGTTTCCTCTGGGCAGGTCGAGCTGGCTTGGCTGGCCCCTTCCGATGGGCTCTTCACGCAAGTCTCTCCAAACAGTGAGTCTTTTATTTGCTCTTTTTGTTCGTATGTTTCGTTGGGTTTGGTTTTAAACAATTCTTTATTTATTTCTCGCCTTTCCCCCCCCACCTTGGTTTGCAATTCGCCGGTTTTTTCGGTGAATGTTTGTAAGTCTGTGGTTCTCTCTATAATTCGAGATCGAAGCTGGTCTATGTGCCGCTTCCATTCCCTGCCATCGTCTAATTTTAATCGGTAGGATTTGGGGCCTGTAATTTGGATAATTTGTCCTGGTAGCCATACCGGGTCCCCGGTGAAGTTTTTAGCGTATACCAAATCGCCTATTTCGAATTGTCTGAACCGTGTAGAGGAGTCAGGGGGGTTTTCTGGGGTAAAATTTGGGTGTAACCTATCAAGGTGAGATCTTAATTTTCGCCCCATGAGTAATTCTGCTGGGGACTTATTGGTTATGGTACTGGGCGTTATGTGCTGGAGTGTGAGCAAACGGTTTACTTTCTGTTGGACATCTCCAGCGTCCATTCGTTCCAACCCTTCTTTGGTAAACCGGACCATTCTCTCAGCCCTGCCGTTCGCAGCCGGGTGAGCCGGCGCGGTTAGGGCATGTCTTATACCTAGGGAGGCTAGGTATTGCTCAAATGGTATGCTGGTTAGCTGTGGCCCGTTGTCTGAGACAAGAACGTCCGGTATGCCATGGGTGGCAAAAAGGCTGTCCAGTTTTTTAATGACAGTTTCTGTTGTCGTTGATGGCATAACTTTTACTTCAAGCCAATTTGAATAGGCATCAACGACAATCAGAAAGGTATGCCCCTTGGTAGGACCCGCGAAGTCAATGTGTATTCTTGACCAAGGTCCCCGAGGGGTTTCCCAGTCCTTAACGGGTGCTTTTGGTGGGGATGGTCTAATTGCCTGGCATTTGTGGCATGAGCTTACCCAATACTCTATGTCCTTATCAATACCCGGCCACCAAACATAACTTCTGGCAAGGCTTTTCATCTTAACCATTCCCGGGTGCCCTTCATGTAAAAGCTTAAGTACCCTGGGCTGTAATTTGGCAGGGATTACTACCCAATCACCCCACAACAAACACCCCTTTTGGATAGAAAGTTCAGTCTGTCTGGACCGGAAAGGTTTAAAGTTTTCAGTTTTTTGATTCTCCGGCCAGCCTTTACCTACCCAGCTAAGAACGCGGGCAGTCAATGAGTCTCTCGCGGTGGCTCTGGCGACATCAAACGCTGATATGGGTAGATCGGGGCAAGTCTCGATTTGTAGCGTTGTCATCGCTGGTGCCGGGTCTTCGTCGGTTGCTGGTAAGGGTGCTCTGCTCAAATCGTCCGCATGGGAAATTTGTTTCCCTGGCCGATGTGTCAGAGTGTAGGAATAAGCTGCTCGGAACTCTGACCATCTCGTCATTCTTGGGGACAGTATGTTAGGTGTTGGCTTGTTTCCCACCAAAATCCCCATTAGTGGTTTGTGGTCCGTTATGATTTGAAAAGTCCGCCCATATAAGTATTCGTGGAAGCGTTTTACTCCAGCGACAATTGCTAGAGCTTCCCTGTCCAATTGGCTGTAATTCCGCTCGGTTTTTGATAGAGTCCTAGAGTAATATGCGACGGGTGCTTCTCTGCCATCAGGTAGTTGGTGGCTCAGGATGGCACCTACTCCATATGGTGAGGCATCGCAGGTCACTGTTAATGGCAGAGTGCTGCTAAATTGGATGAGAACGTTTGTTGATGTTAGCAAGCTTTTAATATTTTGGAAGGCTTTTTTTTCTTTGTAACCCCAAGTCCAAGTTGCCTTTTTGTCTAGCAGACGGTGTAACGGTTCTGCTATAGTGGCTTTGTTTGGCAGGAACACATTATAAAAATTAATTAATCCTAAGAACGCTTGTAGTTCTGTCTTATTTCTTGGTTCAGGAGCGTCATTTATCGCCTTAACTTTTTTATCTGTGGGGTGGATACCCTCTCCGTCTATTGAGTAGCCCAGGAATTCGACACTGTTCTTAATTAAACAGCACTTTTCTCTTTTTACCTTGAGGCCAGATTCCCTAAACTTAGTTAATACTTCTTTGAGTCTGTTCCTTAATTGCGTTTCATCTCTGGCCGAGATTAGGACGTCGTCAAAATAGGGAACGACTCCTTGTATGCCATTTAGCAGGCGTTCCATCAGACTCTGGAAGACGCCAGGGGCCACGCTTATTCCGAATTGGAGCCGGTGACATTTGAATGCGCCCTTATGGGTGACTATAGTCTGTGCTTCTGCTGTTTCTGGGTCCACTGGGAGTTGTTGATAGGCTTGTGCCAAGTCGAGTTTGGCGAAAACTTTGCCTTTTCCCAGGGAATGAAGCAAATGTTGGACTACTGGCACCGGGTATGCGCTTGGTTGTAATGCGTGGTTCAGGGTAGCCTTATAGTCACCACAGATTCTGATGGACCCGTCAGGTTTAATGGGTGTGACAATAGGCGTTTCCCACTTGGCATGGTCCACAGGTTCTAACACCCCTTGGGCAACTAATTTGTCCAGCTGTTCCTCTATTTTTGCCTTTAGTGCAAAAGGAACTCGCCTGGCTTTTATTCTTCGTGGGGCTATTTGGGGGTTTGGATTGAAAGAAATGGGGTTTCCCCGATACTTGCCAAGTGAGCCGTCAAAAACGTCCTGGAATTCTCGGATGAGGTCATCTTCCCAGCCGGTTGTAGTCACTCGATCGACCCCGGTCATCCCGATGCCCAATGGCGCGAACCATTCGATGCCCAGGAGGCTTGGTCTGTCTTGGTTGACTATGGTCAGCGGAAGCACCTTGACGTGATTTTTGTAGGCGACTCGGAATTGTCCCATGCCGACCACAGGGATTTGGTTTCCCTGATAGTCCTTGAGGGTTAGGTGCTGCTTCTTCAATTCTTTGGGTTTGATACCTGGGACTAGCTGTTTTATTGTGTCCCACGATACCATGGAGAGGAAGGACCCCGAGTCCACTTCCATCTTGCAGTGTTTTCCCTCGATTTTCACGATGACTTTAATTTTTCTCCCACTTTCCGTCTGAGCGCTCTGTATAATGACAGTTTGGTGTGTATTGGCTCGCTTCTCTTGTTGCCATTTTCTCTCGGCTCGTTTAGGCTTGGCTCGTGTTGGGGAATTTTTGTGTCTCGTCGGGCTGTAGAATTTTTTGTTCCTGCGGACCTTCTCGATGTGCCCTCGTTTTTTGCAATGTCGGCAGATGGCATCGAGAAATCTGCATTCGGCTCGGGGATGGTTTCCTCCACAGCCAGCGCATTCCCGCCAATTTCTCCTTTCGCGCTCTTTTTTGTTCGTGAGCAAACGGTGGACCTCGTCGTCCTCTTCACTCGATTCATTTGTTTCGCCCGACTCTTCGTAGTGGGTTGTGGTGGCAGGGTGCTTTCTGTCTTTGGTTGGTGTCTCTTCGCTGTGTGTGTTCATCTTTTTAATGGCTACGGCAGATTTTTTCGCGGCTTCAGCGGCTGTGGCTTCCGCGATGGCTTCGGTAACAGTGATGTTGGGCTTGTTGAGCAGTTTACTCTGTGCGGTTGAGTCTCTCAGGCCCAGCACCACGCGATCCCTCATTGCCTCGTCTATGTTCAAAAATTCACACTCACCCCCTATTTGTCTGAGGGCAGCGATGAAATCGGCGATGGTCTCTCCCTCTCTCTGGTCTCTGCAGTAAAATTTGTGTCGCTTTATTAAGTTAGACACCATCGGAGCGTAGTGTGCTTTGAGGAGTCTTTGCAATTCTGTCCACGTTAGTTGTTTAACGTCTCGGGGCTTCGCAAGGGCCTTTGCCATCTTAAAAACTGTTGGCCCGCAGTGCGTCAGGAACACAGCCCTCTTGCGTTGTTCTGAAATGCCTTCCATTTCATTGCTCTCCAAATACATTTGGAGGCGATCAGCATAGGAATCCCAATCCTCTTCGTTGGGATTGAAGGGTGCGGGCGGTGCGTTGTTTCCAGACATCTTGGTTGTAATCTGGACTTCTTATCACCGCGTGCAGGTTTTTCCGTTCAGGACGATCCCATCCTCGTCGCCAGTGTTTTGTTCGGAAAACACACGAGGTAGACCGGGTTCCAACAACAAATACTTTATTCTTCAACTAGTTAGTAAATAGGAACACTTGGCTGAAGCTGAGGCCAGCCTTTTATACAGGCTGGCTTGCCTGCTTGCAGCCAATGGCAGTTGTTTAGATTTGCTGCCTTTTTAGCAGCTCTTTGGATTGGTTCCTAGTGAACCAATCCAATGTTCATTTTATTGACCAATCAGGTTTGTAGATTTGGAGTCAACCACTTTACATATAGAACAAATGTCATTCCATAATGACTATTTCTATATGGTCTGCATAAACAGTAATTCAGCAGAAATACAGGCAAAAATGCAGTTCTTGGCTGATATCCATTAATATAATATAAATTTGGGTCTAAAGTTGTTGGTCTGAAGTTGGGGAGACCTGTAAACCTATAGGAAAAGCTACCTCCACATCCAATAATTTTTATGAGACACTAGGAATCAAACTATATCATATTCAAACATATAAAATAAAAAAAAGATGATAATCTTATAATGAAAGAACATTTAAGTGGAAAAATGGCAGCAGAAATCAATCTATAATTTGTAGTCCAGTGTAATGGAAAACTTCATGAAATAAACATAATTTATAGGTAGTTCTGAGAGTTGTGTGAGAATGGGTACAAACTGCATATATTGAGCAATTATATATAGAAAACTATATATGTAGTTTAATTTGCACAGTTTTAAAATGCCAATTGGTTTTCTATATTTTATATTTTATTAGCTGCCCCAAATTGCCTTATTGGGGAGATGGTAGCAAATTTACAAATTTCATAAATAAATTAAAAGAACCACAGAAAATTAGATGGCTGAACAAAACATGTTAGAATAAAGAAAGATGTGAATATATGCGGTATTTTCACAAAGTGGATTTCCTTTGATGGTCACATCTCTTTTTTACAACCCATTATCTTAATACATTAGTGCAACATTTGTGCTTGTTGGGTGTTCATCAAGCTTTCTTTCTGGAATAGAGAAAACAGATTTCTAACTGTTTCTACTCTCTTCCCCAATGCCATTGTAGGTGGTTACCATGGCCACTGGGAGCTTTCCATTTTCTCAGAACTTGATTGATCGCTTCAGGGTCCAAGTGCTACTCATATTCTATACCCCTTCTATCTTTCCTCATTAAAAACCAGTCCAATAGATTCTCTTCTCCCAAGTTAGTAAATGTTGAATATAAATACAATATTTTCCATCTGAAAAGCACCTTGGGCAAAATTTGCTTCAGTGACAAAATAGTTTCAATCTTCAGAGAGAAAACAGAATAAGAGTAAGAGAGAAAATGTGTGTGTGTGTGTGTGTGTGAGAGAGAGAGAGAGACAGACAGAGAGAGAGAGTGAATGAGAAAGATTTGAACAAGCTATTTCAGATTTTTATCATTCTGATTATTCATAAGAGCTTCACCATAAAATCTGATCATCTGCTGTCTTTGCCTATAATCTGGGGTAGAAATCCATGTATATTTTTTTGCATGAAATATGAATGAGAAATATGTTGGGAGATAACACAAGATTTCAGTACTGCTGAAACTGAAGAAGACCTAAGTAGGATTATTCTGAAACTGAAACAGGAAAGAAAAAAAATTGTTTTTTAAAAATAGAATCAGGAAAACAAAGATCATGCCAATGTCAAAACTAAAGGAATTTAAGATTTCAAAAAATGAGATTGAAGAAGTTGTTGACAGGTTCAATTTTCTAAGCTCCAGAATCAATAAAAATGGTATGCAAAAGAGATTTAGAGAAGAATAATGAAGGCCAAAATGTGAGTCCTACACGATAGGCCAGACTAAGGAACCATTGTCATACAAGTTAGGACTACTTTTAGTATAACAGTTATAATAACAGAAACTTCCAAGTCTGAATGCAGTTTCCTCTCTCTTTATGTTTGCGTTGTTGTTAATAGTTGCGAAGTCGTGTCTGACCCTTTGCGACCCCATGGACGATGTTCCCCCAGGCCTTCCTGTCTGTTACCATCTTCTGGAGTCCATTTAAGCTCACACCTATTGCTTCAGTGACTCCAACCAGTTACCTCATTCTCTGTTGTCCCCTTCTTCTGTTGTGTGGTCTAGCGAAGGGCTTGTCTGAGGTTTTTTTTCTCAAGTTAATTTCTTGACTCAGGCTCAAGCCACCTGTTCTCACCATTGTCTTAGTAGTGGCTCTTCACCTATCTTTCAAGGTCCTTCCTTAAGCCCTCTACAAAATGTTGGTGGGATACCTATAGAAGCTCATCAAAAAAATAACATTTCAATAAAGAGGAAAGTTAGAATTGTCTTCCCTGTTATATAAACAAATGTGAGGGATGTGCTCTGTGCAATTGTGAGAGGAAAAAAATCCACTCCATTGAAATATGGTCTGGAGTAAACTGCTTCTCATTCTTCTAACAGCCAAGATAACTAACTATTCAGTACCACAGGAAATCAAAGCCTGAATGCTTATTACAAGCAAGTAATAACAATTTTATTACAAACAAAGTCTATCATCCTTTGAATACAGCATATGGACTGATGCATCTATGGGAAAGATAATTATGCTGGGCAAGATAATCAGAAGGCAAAGAATCCAACAGTATATATGAGATGGCTAGATAGAATACTGGGAACTACAAGAATACAGTTGAAAGAATTGCATAATATGCTGACCAGTAGGACAGTTTAGAGACTTTATATTCATAGAGACATAGGAGTTGACTATCACTCTTTGGAACATAATAACAAACTGGAATAGTAAATGAGGATTTAACTGTATTAAACACCTTGCCTGTATTTTTGTATTATTGTTTCCCCTGTTATGATAAACAAATGTGAAGAATGTGCACTGTGCAATTGTGAGAGGAAAAAGATCAACTCCATTGAAATATGGTCTGGACTTTTAATTTTCTAAAAAAATTAAATTCACACATGGTGATTCTGGGCAGTTTACAGAATTAAAAATCATTAGAAGCAATCATCCAAAGGTACAAAATGAAGCAGACAGCACAATCATTACTCTTAGAGTCTGCCAGTACTGAAGAATCTGTTAATCTCGTGGTAGCCTGTTTCAGTAATCTGCCTGTTATAGTTGGAATGCTTTTATAGACACCTATCTGAAGACACACATGAACTTGACTTCACTTATCCCTAAAATCAAAACTTGATTTAGCCTTAAATCTACTTTCACTTACAATAAACATTCACTCTTCAAAGTTGGTTTTATATTCCCCAAAACCAGTGGTGGGATTCAAAAATTTTAATACCAGTTCTGTGGATGTGGCTTGTTTGGTGGGTGTGGTTGGTGGTCATGTGACTGGGTGGACATGGCCAACTCGGCAAGGTAGTGTGGGACCTTGCGAGTGACGTCGAGTTGGCCACACCCACTCAGTCACATGTCCAATGCTGCAGAGACAGAGTGATTTACCAAGTACCTTCCCCCCCCCCATGCCTTTGGCCTGACAAAAAAAAGCCCAACTAAAGATCTTTAAAAGCTGGAAGATGTTTCATTAGATTGCCGCCAACTGATCATTGGGGGAGGTGTAGCCCATTAATATATGAGAAGTCTTGGGCAAAGTACTCTGACTTTTAAAATGCATCTGTGTGGTATCTGCCTCCCTTCACATTCCTTGTGGATGCCAGGAGTACCTAACCAGAGTGTGAGAGAGTGAAGTTGGCTGCTATGGGGCGAGCACCTTGGTTTCCCCTCTTGCTCCTCACAGTCACCCTGAGCCAGTGCTGTTCTTTACTTGAGCAGCCAGATGTCCACAGCAGCACACAGAACATGAAGACTGCCAGGTTCAGCACACAGAACAGGATGTGCTTTTTTTGGTGTGGCTCCAGCCACACCAGAAAAAGCACGCAGCAGCTGCAGGCATCTCATGACAAGGGGGGCAAGAAGGGCTAAGAAGTGATAGGGAAAGCTAGGAGAGTGACCGGCGCAAGTGAGCAACTGGGCGACCTGGTTGGGAGCATGGCCAATCAGGGGTCACCAACAGTTTGGAAACCCATGCCAAATCACCACAACCAGTTCATCTGAACCAGTTGAATACCACCTCTGCACAAAACACAGAATTAAAAAGAGATGTGCGATGATACTATAAACGAAACATTTCTTTCAAAGGTAGATGAATAGAAACAAATTTAGGGAACTCCTATGAAAGAAGAGTACTGAAATCTAGCAGAAATGTAATTATCTTATATTGTAAATAAAATATCATTTACCATAAATTTAGCCAGTTATAGCTTGAAAGATCACCCTATAGGAGCCACAGCTTAACCCACAATCCACCTACAGTCCTGGAACATTTTTTATTTTGGGGGCCTCTAGGAAAGGACATAGGAAAAAAAAGCAAATCTATTCTATGCCTTTTTAAAAAGCTTAACACATCCTTCAAAACTTACAGACTTTGAATCTCATTAAAATAATGCTCTAAATCTGCTCTACCTGCTTTTATGATTTCAACACCCTGTTTTCCGGCACTCTAAAAAAAGGGGAGACACGGCAGGGAAATACAGTCATTGGCCACTCTTACTTCAATGACATCATTTTACAAAATCTGCACTTGTTACAGTATTACACTTGTGAATGAGCAATTATCATTGCTCAGGATTGGTATTATGGTAGGTACTTTATGTTGCATTGAGGCAGTAAGGTCAACATGCATTTTTGGAAATGTATTAGAACTATGAGATTTACTGACAAGCACAAGAGATCCATACATCAGACCTCAAAGGTAGACCAGACTTGTGTACCAAAGTCTTATAAGCAAATCTTACTTTTATTATAAGATTATGACAACAGAATCTAGAAAATCTGAACATGCTCTCCCCTTCCTCCTTTTATCTTGATGAGAACCAGAGAGACTCCTACCTAAGATGTTTACATAGTTTACACTTTTCCCCCAGAGTCAGATTTCTTTACACTGACCATTGTCTTGGATACATTTTTTCCTACTGTTCCTCAAGGTTATTCCTTCTCACCATCACCATTTTCACCATTATGAAAATAGAAATATTCCTAAAGGTTTTAGCTTCAGTTTGAATTTGTGGTTATTGTTTTTATTTCATTCAACCATCTCCCTTTCTTTCTGCATCTCACTGTCTCAAAACAGAGAATATGCCTAATACACCTGCCTCCTATTTTCCTCACAATAGCAACTTTGCAAGGCAGTGACTACATCAAGGTCACCCAGCTGGTATTGTGACTAAGATGGGACTAGAACTCATAGTCTCCTGGTTTCTCGCCTAGGGCCTGAAACACTGTACCAAATTGGTTCTGGTAGGCCTCCCAAATAAGCAAACATTAGCAACAGGAGGATATGTGAGCATGCCAAGCATATTTGCTCTTTTCATCTGAAAATACATGCACATAAAATCTTTGTTTTCCAGATCCAACAAATGGCATTGTTTTAACAGATGGGATTTTAAGTATATTACATTTATATTGATTGTGCACAGGATGAAGATGGTTCATAGGTGTCCAGATCCCTTTTTTTTCTGAGACTGAATTATTTATTTTACACTAGGAAAACAACAGAGTCTTAGGTCTTCAAAGACCATTTTTCTAACATTGCTAGCTGTCTGTCACATAATAAGAGCAATTATATCATCATGAGCACAATCAAGCATTTTGATTTTGTACTAACAAAGTTCAGTTTCTTTTCACAGTGTTTCTTTCTTATGGTGAGTTATTTCCTCTTCATATTGTATTCTAGAGATTTGCCAAATTCATTATTTTTCTCCCTGAAATAGTTTTCTTCCTCAGTTGCTTTCTATTCACCAAAAGCACTATCAGATTTGTACATTTTGTCTCTACCTGTGTCTTTTCTATCATCTTTCTTAAACTCACCCAGATAGTCAGAGAATGAGTTCCAGGCCTGCTGTTGCTAAGAAAAAGTCATTTCCCCCTGCAAACCACATCTTAAAGAGCACCGAAGCTAGCCAGATGCATATTGTATTCCAGGATGAACCTATATGCATACAATTGCAATATCTCCTAGTATGTACATTTTTGTTTGAAAAAATTATCTCTAAAATATAACCTTTTCTATCCAACTTATCCAGAAAAAATCAATTTTCTGGGCCAGGGGTGTCAAATTCAAGGGCCATGGAACGGATCTGGCCCATAGGGTGCTTAGGTCTGGCCTGTGGTGCCAACTTAGAAACAGCAAAGGACTGGCCCACAGTGCCTCTGCCAGTGAAAACGGAGCTCGGGAGGGCCACATTTTTGTTGGCAGAAGGTTGCAGGAAGCCATCGCTGGCAAAGTGCTCAAGCCATTACAGATGCCTCCAACATGAGTGACATCTCACTAGCCACACCCATCCTGGCCACCACTACCCACCCCCCAAAGGTCAAACACAACTCTGAAACAGCCCTCAATGAAATTGAGTTTGACACCCCTGTTCTAAGCAATTCCACTTCAAGAAATAATCCTGTAATGAATTATTAGAGGACTTATTAAATGATATTTATTAGTGTCCCCAAGTGTCCCTACCTATCCAAAGTATAGGAATTGGTTGTAAGGAAAGAGAGAATTTACCAAAATACATGGGAAGAATGTGAAGAGTATGGATGATGGAGGCCTGATGAAGGCAAAATTGTGAACTTTGAAAGGGGAGCTGAAGAAAGACAGAAGCAGTTAGTGCAAAAAAATGGACAACACGTGGAAAAATAATATACATGGAGAAGGTAAGGTGAAGATGAAGGAAATAAAAATAGCATGATGGTAGAGAGGAAGGTGAGATAATGAAGCAATAGGAAATGTGATGATCCAAGCTTACACCTCTTTTCTACATGCATCCTGATGGCACACAAACAGCCCCAAAACTTGAGCTCGCAATATGATACAATGTGGGAAGTAACTGCATCAAGAATTTCTCATTGAACAATCATTCTAGACCACAGGTGTCAAACTCGATTGTGTCATGTGATGTATTGTGATGTATCACGATGTTTTTTGCTTCTACAGAGTCAGGGTGGACAAAGCCTGTGCATGATGCTTCCAGCCTGTAGAGTGTTCAGTAACTTTGTGCAATAGTATATTTAATAGGATTGTACAAACAATCCCAAAAAATTAATTTGCAAAATATATGAGCATACTCAGCTGTTTTGCTTTATTGGTGATTGTGTGTACATATACACGGACTTAGGCAGATAGCCTCTGAAGCAACTATATAAGCTATGCTGGCTGAGTAATTATGGGAGTTGAAGACTTACAGTTGCCAAGTTTGGAAACCCCTGCTATATGAGAAAGGTAAAATTGCTCTAAAAAGCCTCCTAACACTTGAAACATATCTGTGTATATTCCAAAAAGCTCCAAAATGTGATTCAGGAATTGACGTTTATAATTTTGTTTTGTTTTGAAGAAAATCATGGATCTGTACAAGTGGTGATATGCAATCTCTCTGAAATCACAATAATTGTGAGTTACCAAGTTTTTATGAGCTGTGAAGAGCCTCTTGGGATCTCACCTGCATCCTCTCAAAATTCTTCAATTTGCTTCTCTCAGCAGAAAATGCAATTAGGAAAAGCAGAGAAGGTGCAGTGCTGAAATGAAGCAACATCAGCAAGACATTGGCTCCTTGGTGAGAATCAAATCTATAGCAGAAATTAAAATCAATGTTGTTATCTTTATATATAAACATAAATGCTTAGCTTTTGTTGTAGCTTGGAAAGCAAAATTTAATGAATCATTAGGGATGTTATTCATTAACAGACATCCCAGATGTCTGTTTCAGCATCCCAGATGTTCATGCATTATCCTATCTAGCCATCTTTATAACTTAAAAATATATTCCAAAACAAAGCAATTATTTTTATGCCCAGCTTTCTGTAATAAATGCATCTAAAAACACAATTGTTTTCTTTCTCACTCTCACTCTCACTCTCACTCTAGTTCTGGCCAGGATGCACTTCAGACAATAGTTTTTCATTTCAGACATGGACTCTTAGGGCATGTGGTGGCTCAGGAATTAAAATGTTGGTGTTAATCCTGAAGCTGGCTTGACCAAGGCTATTTTGATTGTTTTGGTGTTGCCACACTGGAGCTGAGAGATAGGGAGGGGGGAATTGAGATAGAGGGGATTTTGTAGCCAAAACAAAATACTTTATCTTGGAAAGCAAGAACATTCTCATATCTGGTTGGAGGAAGGTGGAGTGATGTTCCCTGGTTGTCAGACTGCACCATGATTGGACAATGTGGCTGATTATTTTGAGAGAGTGGAAAATCTTTTACTTTTAATTAGGTGAAAAACCACGGGAGTTTTCAGAGTCAGTTTTCCTAGATATGTGCCAATATGATATTTCCAATAAAAGTATTCTTGAAGAATTCAATTGCCTCAGAATATTGTTTGCTATGGATTTATTACTTGAATCCTGACAGCTGGATTTGTCAGCTGAAAAGCCAGTAACCCAGGTTTGAGACCTGACTGCCATGTGATGGGCTGAGCTACTATTCTTGCCCCAGCTCCTGATAATCTAGCCTTTCAAAAGCAAGCAAATATGAGTAGTTAAATAGGTACCACTTCAGTGGAAAGATAACAGCGGTCTGTGATGTCATGCTGGCCACATGACCACAAAAATACTTTGGACATGGCCTTGAAAAAGAGATGATCACTGCCCCCTAGGAATGGCAATGAACTAGCAGAGTAAAACCTGCAGGGACTCATGGACTTTTGTGCTAGATCAAGTTGCACAGATAATCTTTGTGACAAATCCAGGAATGCTGTTCCATTCCAATTTCTGAGCAAGACCCACACCATGCACTAATACAGGAAAGGAATATAGAGTGGCCAAATTTTATTCTTGGAGCCATTCTCATATTATCACTAGATCCAGACTAATTTTTTGTGGTGAAGTTGTCATGTTCTATGGTCTTCCATAGACACAGAGGAAATAGCTACCGAAAATGCAAGGATATTTGTAAAATAGAATCTATTGAAAGAAAGAAGAAAGAAGCTGATGGAAACCTTGAACAGGAACACTTTGCAGTACCACTTTTGTCTGCACTACAATCTTGTTGAAAAATAAAAGAACAATTGATACATATATTTAGTGATGGTTTATGAGAGCACTAGTACAGGCCACAAAAGGAGAAGAAAAAAGACTGGCATGTAGATCGGCAACGTGGAAGTGAAAATTGCTTTTAATGTTGTAAGTCTCCCAGACAGGGGTGGGATTCAACTGGTATACCTACCAGTTCAGTCAGAGTACATTTTGTGTGCATGCGTGCACTTCATGCGCATGTAAAACAATTGCAAAAAACATCAGCTGTGCTACCCGGACAGCTGACAAGTGCTGCGCACGGGTGCACAGCATTTGAAAATCCTCTTTTTTTCCTTCTTTTTCTACCTCAGCTGTGCTGTGCAAGACAGCAGGAAATAAATGACAGCCAAGTACCCAGATAGGCAGGTGTCATTCAAACAGACGACCAAAACTGGTTTGGTGTCTGCTGCTCTTCAGAGCTACCAGTTCTATAGAACTCGGCCAAACTGGTAGCATCCCCACCCTTGCTCCCAGAGTCATTAATGTATGAACTGGGGAAGAAAATTTGCTTAATAAATAAATGAAATGTTGTCTCTCATAGCTTCATGGCATCTTTTAGCCCTTTTTATTTTCCTGCTATTTTAGTTTTTATGCTTATGTTTTTTTATTTTATTATTCATTGTATTTTGTGTTTTTATTATACTTCATGCTGGGAGCATTTCCTGTTTGTTGATTCATAAATATTGTGTAAGAAATACTCATCTAAATAAATTGGACAAGCAAAAAAGGACAGTATGAGACAGCTAAGATGTGCAGAAGATGGCATACAGGCCTTCTGACACAATATTCTTAATCTTTCACATTTTCTTATAGCTGGCAGGTATTAAAAGTTAAACAATACTTGAAAAGAAGACATAAATCAATGATGGAAATAATACTCAATATATAAATGTTTATATAAATAATACATGTAAATTCGTGTTGTTTTCCTGAAATATCTATAAAAATAGTCATCCACAAACTCCAAACATGTTTCAATTCCTAGAATTCCAAGACAGTCCGGTCAACAGGATGAGTTTCTGTTCTAGAATAATATCTCTGTTCCCCATTCTACAAAAAGCAGATTGTGAAATTCAATAGCATTTCTATCGAAAAAGCAAATGTGAAGCAGCAGTGAATAACATAAATAGACTGACTGTTTTATGCACTAGGTGAGGTATTTGAAAAAAATGTACAGAAAATGTTTAAAAACAACATGTCATTACAAAAGGTCAGCAGTAAAATTAACCTTATTTTATTTTTTATTTTTTTTATTTTTAAATAGATTTTTATTGTGTTTTCCACAAATACAACTCAAATCATAATCACATTTTCAACAACATTTTATTTTTTATTGGGTAACATTCCAGATAGAATGTGGGGATATTCTAGATATTGTATAAAGCAAAACACTTGGTCAGCAAGCTGTTAATGTTTGTTTCATGGTATAACAATTAGATATAGGTGATCCTGCAATCAAATTCAAACAGTGCTCATCAAAGAAACTTCACCAAATTGGTAAGGTATTGAGAAGGTACCACTGGGGTGTATGTGTGTCTTGGACTCTGTACAATTCAATGTTTTAATTAATTACTTGTGTCAGGTGGGAAGCAAATTTATCAAATTTGTAGCTGTTACAAAACTGAATGGGGAAGTAGATACCCTACAAGGAAGGAATAAGTGACCTTTGCAAATTCCCATTCTAAAGCAAATTGAGTTGCCTGGGTTATTCCTTCCAAAATAGAGGAACACTGCATGAAAAAAAGAGAAAAGCTTTGAGTTATAAAAATAGCTCTTTAACAACCCACTTCTATTATGGCAGAGTGAAAAGTAAACACTAGCTGAGGGACTCCATGCATTTCAGTGAGAAGGTCAATATAACAATGTGTACAATCAATAATCCTTGCTCCTCCTTGAGATTTTAGAGCCTAACAAATCACTTTAGGCCAACTACTGGAACAGTATGATGGAGTTAGCAGAGGCTTGGTGAATATAAATTGATAAAGTCCCTGTGAGCTGGCAAAGACAAACAAAATACTTGGTGAAGGAACCAGAGTGGAAACCAGGAGACTGTGAATTCTAGTCTTTAGGCATGAGAGCCAGCTGGGTATTTTTTTTTTCTCTCTCTCCCCCTCTCCCTCCCCCCTCCCTCCAACTCACCTTGTAGAGTTGTTATTTAGGAGGAAGTAGGAAATAGGAAAATAGGAGGAGGAAGGATTATTAGATAATTTGCAACCTTGAGCTATTTATATTAAATGATAAAGGTGGGATTAAAAAAGATAAAAAATATCTTGTCATCAATAGTTCTTCCTCTCCCCTCCCTTCTTATTGTTGACTATAATATCTGGTATTTATTTTTTATAATTTGTCCTAATCTATACTTTTATAATCTTCTGCAGTTTAGCAGTCAGTGGAAATGCTTCAACTCAGATATATTATGATATGACAAAAGCCTTAGTGTTGTCAGCCCCAGATCCATCTTGAATCAGATTTGGGGCTGCTGCAAGGGAAAAAAGGTAACCATTGGAAGGAAAGGAAAGTGAGAAGGGAGGATAGCCACAACAATATTCTTCCGCCAGAGCTCAAAGTCGAGTCACTATAGTTTGGAGAGAAGTGACTGGACTTGGCAGGAGTTCAGAATGAACGTGGATTGGACAGTGTGACTTGTAGGCTATCAGAAGTGAATTTAATACAGCAAGAGAAAACACAGGAATTCAGATTCGGATTTTCCCAGATGTGCCAATATAACTTCTCTAATAAGTTCTTACTTGGAAGGACTTTGTTTCTGAGTGCTGATTTGAAATGGAGAGTTTGGTTGGAACACTGACAGGTGTGCTGGTTCAGCTTTACAGTTTTATGGACACTGTACATTTCTACAGCTCTCATGTCATTCATTTCTTATTCAGGATATGAATATTATTTGAATGACTCCTGTCAGCTATGAAAATGGAATAAATCAAGGAACAAAGTGCATGTTAATGGCCAGTGTTCACCCTGGAAAGGTTTGCGTTTGTAACAGATATTAATGCAAAAATGGTTAGCAGAATGGAAGGGAGGGAGGAAAAGGGGTGTGAGAAGAGAAAAAGACAGAACGAGAAAGAGAAAGAATATTGGTGGATGACCCAAGCTAGGAAGGTACTTCCAGAGCTCCTAGTGAAATATATAAATATTAAATAAATTTAAACCTAGAGATAGGTCAGAGAAATATATGTCTTAATTTTAGACTGTGAAAAAATGCTATTTATCCTGTTTTATTTCTTTTTGTCACATGCCATCTTACTGTATTGGGTCAAGATAATTCAAAGAAATAATTATCAAAAAGATCAGTCCTAGCTGCAAGTCAGCTGTTGGGAAACTGCAGACAAAGATCTTTACAGAAGAGCTTCATTGCAGGCTGACAAGTATCCTCTTCTTAGTGTATTGAGGGCAGAGTTTCTTAACTTGGATACATGCATGAAGGATGGGCTTCAACTCTTAGAATTCTCCAGCCAATATGGCTAGCAGGAATTCTGGGAGTTGAAGTTCACCCACCTTAGAGTTGCCAAGGTTGAGAAACACCAATTTAGGGTGTTAAAGACAATGACCATTTTTAAAAATTATGTCAAGAAACAGATTAGTGTTTATAGCTATATTCTTGATATATTTGAAAAAAATTTCTTAACCTATTCACAATTTCCTGAACAGAAATGATCTATTAGGTAAACTACTGATGCTGATGAGAGGCAGATGAATGTATCTGACATTATCATGACAAATTTGATGAATAACCTGCATTTATCTTTCATGAAGGCTCGAGTAAGTAAGACTGCATAGTAACTCTAATTTTTAATTTGCCTTGTTCAAGTGTGACTTTAGTTAGCATTTTTTGGAATTAGCTTTTTAAAAATGATATAATGTAAGAATCGGAGGAAAAATTGTCCCATTAAATAGTCACTTTAAAATAGACAGCATGGAGTTTCTCTGCACCTAGGATATACATAGTAATCATTCTTCAATTGTGCCATAAATCAGAGGAGACCCAATTAGAAAGTTTTCAGTAATTTTCAATAATTTAACTTCAGGTCATCAAGCAAACTCTTGACTTCAGTAGAAGAGTTATAAAAGAAGAAAGGATCCTTTAAAAAAATGATGTCTCTTCATTTGTTCTAATAAAACTTATATTACTTATAGTACAGCATTGTGGTAGCAGGCACAATTAATACAGACATGAAGATCATCTAATAATTGGACTTGGTTGCATTCAGTTGGGAAATGTTATTCATTCATCTGAAAGCAGACACAGTTCCTGTGGGAAAATGCTAGGAAGGAGATTCTAACCTACAATTGCAACAACATTAGCTTGTTGATATATTCATAGTATAGGACAATCACATAGACTCTAGACTTACAGTCATGTTACAGATTATTGAAAAATGTAGGAATATAGTATATAGTTCATACTATTACTTTTACTGTATGATTTTGAGGGATTTGTCAGTAGAGCTACCCAAGAACAGAGGTTCTGACCAGTTCTGGAAAACTAGTGGAGGAAATTTTGAGTCGTTCGGAGAACCGGCAAATACCACCTCAGACTGGCCCACCCCATCTATTCTCTGCCCTCCCCAAGTCGCAGCTGATAGGCTGGGTCTTCTTTTGTTTCGCTGCACAGGAGAACAGAGCTGGAAATCAGGTTAGTGGGGTGGGGAGGGAATGGAGATTTTGCAGTATCCTTCCCCTGGAGTGAAGTGGGAATGGAGATTTTACAATATCCTTCCCCTGCCACACCCACCAAGCCATGCCCACCAAGCCACACCATGCCCACTCAATAAAATTGTTTTAATCCCACCATTGCCCAAGAATGTGTGTATGCTTGTATGGGTGTCAAAATGTCAAGATGATAACTAGGATTATGTGGTAAAAATTTCCTTTTTTAAAAAAAATGTACTTGTAACATACGTAAAAAAGGAGGCTTCATTTATTTGGTCATGACTAACATCTTGATTTTTATGACTACTCAGAGGATATCCCTGTTTGTGAGTCTCTATATGTATGTTGCGTATAAATAGTAAGTTTTTCACGAACAGCTTTAAACCTTTATAGTATACTCTCAGATTACAAAAATGATGGCAGAACTAGAATGAATATGATTTATATTTAAAGCCCTGTAACTCATGCAAAATGGAGTTTAAAATTCTAGGCCTGGTTCCTCAGTGATATGATCACATTATTGTCTTATTCCATGGTTTTTCATTGTGGGAAATAAAGGTTATGAAGTATGCTTTCCATGTTAAGCAGAGTATTTGTTCTGAACTACAAAATGAGCTTCACTTAAGACATTTAAGGCCTTGTAATTGTAAAAGATCCACTGGCTTATATTTACAATATTTTGGTTGGCCAAATTCAGACTCAGAGTGATACAGGTACAAGTATGGATATTTTTATTCCACATCAGTGTGTTTGTTCACTTGATTCAATCGCAGAAGTTTACAATTTCATACCTGATCTTTTTTTAATGGAAGATATTTAATTTTTCTGCATGTAAGATATGTGCTAGTTTTGAGTTGTGGGTTCTCCACATTGAACTATGTCAAAATGTGATATTTTCAGTATGCTGCAAGAAACAAGATATCTCTTCCTAGTGATCAGTTGTGTAAATAACTGTATGACAGGTGCAAAACAAAGCAAAGCAAGGTTGGGACCTTGATCATGCACTTGTGGCTACCATCTTGACATTTTGACGAATGCATACACCCTTTGCTCTCAAATCCCTGGAAACTTTATTTCAAAAGTAATACAGTCTGTATATACTTTTTTTTATTTCTTTCATTGAGAAATTATGTATCACTTATATAATTGAAAATATTTTTTTCTATAATCTATGTATAACTGAATATAAGACTACAATCTCTGTCAAACCCTTTGCCACAAATAAATGTAAACTGCACAGAGAATTTTAGATATTGGATGATTATTTATCAAATATGGGCTCAAATTATCTAACTTCAGACACATTATACAAAGATGTAGCTCTCTAGAGAAGTTTCTGATGCCAGGAATGGTGGAAAAAGAGGAAGGAGAGGATGACCAACAGCAAGCTGGATGGCCTCAGGGATCAGCACACCTGAAAGACCAGGTTTGAGACAGATTGGCATGGGGAATATATAGTTGCTAGTAGTCAAAAAGGGACATGGTGGCTCAGTGGCTAAGTCAATCAGAAAGATCAGCAGTTCGGCAGTTCAAATTGCGAGCAAAGTGCAATGGAGTGAACTCCTGTTACTTGTCCCAGCTTCTAGCAACCTAGCAGTTCGAAAGCACGTAAAAAATGCAAGTAGAAAAATAGGGACCACTTTGGTGGGAAGGTCACAGCATTCTGTGCACCTTTGGCATTTAGTCATGCTGGTCACATGACCACGGAGATGTCTTTGGACAGCACTGACTCTTTGGCTTTGTAACGGAAATGAGTATGCCCCCTAGAGCTGGAAACAATTAGCACATATGAGGAAGGGGAACTTTTACCTTTTACCTTAGTAGTCAAAAACTACTTGATGACACATCATACATTTATTAAATAAACAAAAAACTTAGTGTCAAGATGCTTCAGAAAAGCAGGAGTTATTATTTGAGCATTATAGCTTTGGCTTATGTTACAAAGAGTGGCAGGAGGATTCCAATAGACTTACTGTATTTAGTAAAGGCAAAGCTCTTTGAATTCTCCATGCTTTTCAGGTCTAATTCTTTTTAAAACTACAAATCTAACAGGATTCTATGTGAAAATCTTTCTACAAATAAACCCTGATTTAAGAAAAACAATCACAGTCTTTCTGAGTTACTGTTTCTTCATTTAAATAATTTCTGAAATGTTTTCTTCTTATTTCACAGTCATTTGATTTACTGCATTATAATGGAATCATGGCCACCAAAACTATTTTTTTCCTGTCAGTAACTGTCATTGGGGGGATATTTCTGCATTACTCGCAATTATTCCCCCAAAATACTCTTAATTTGTCTTTTTATTTGTGTGAAAAATGGTCTTGGAAAAGGAATTTAAGCCCCTGTCACACTGCACCAACGGATGGAAAGAGGAGGTAAAACGGAGAAAAACACTTACCATCCGTTGGTTAATGCGATGCTTCCGTTCTGTACTCACTGCATCCGTTTTGCTTCCTCTTTATCTGTCCAGCATCCGTCTATTGACGTTTCATCCGCTCAGAGGGTTTTGAGCTGCTCAAAACTTTTGAGCGGAAAATTTATTCAATGCGTCCGTTCTGCATCCGCTAGGCATACGGGGAACATCCGTTCTGCATCCATTACGCATCCGCTATATCCGCTAGGCATCCGCTGTGCATCCGTGCAACTCGCATCCGCTCGGACGCAGGGAGGAAGCGGAACGGAGGCGGAACGGACGCGCAGCGTTAGTAGCACGGATGGAGAAAGGATGAAAGCGGATGCAGCATGCAAAGAAAGCATTTAAAGCAGAAAAAACGTCCGCAGAGGGGACCTATCTCGGATATTAAGGATGTCTAGAGGATGCCTAGAGGATGCCTAGAGGATGCAAAGGGACACCTATACTGCCTATAAAAAGGGGGAGCAACTCACCTGCATCTCATTTTCAGACCAGCAGCCCTGCTGTGCAGACCTCTGCAGCCTTCATCTGACTCTTCCTCTTCCACAGCATCCAGTCATGTCCACTATGGATCAAAACAAACTCCTTTTGGTAGCCACCATCTTTCTGCAACAGTGTGAAGCCATCTACAGGCTCTGTGAACTCTACTACGGGAAGAAAAGGAGGCAGCCAAGAAGCGTCTGGGTCTGAAGATGGATCAGGAGAAGAGCAGAGTACGGACTATACAAAAAGCTGATGGTGGAGCTCAGGAATGAAGAAACTCGTGCATTCCAGAACTTCATGAGGATGCCTCCAGCCATGTTTGACGAAGTTGTGCAGTGGCTGACACCCGGTTGACCAAGCAGAGCACCAACTTCCGGCCCAGCCTGGACCCTGGGCTCAAGGTGGCACTCACTCTGCGCCACCTGGCCTCAGGGAGCACCTACAGGAGCATGCAGTATGGCTGGAGGGTGCCACACAACACCATCAGCATTGTGGTCAGAGAAGTGGTGCAGGCCATCATCGAAGAATACCTGGAGGAGCTCCTCCAGTGCCCCTCCACTGAAGAAGGATGGAAGAAAGTTGCAGTGGTATCAGAGGTGGAATTTCCCCCACACCGTTTGAGCCATCGATGGCAAGCACGTGACCTGCAAAGCTCCAGCCAACTCAGGGTCCACTTATACCAACTACAAGGGCTTCTTCAGCATCATCCTCTTTGCCATGGTTGATGCTGACTACAAGTTCATGTATATCGATGCTTCAGGCAACGGGTCAGCTTCAGATGCCCAGGTATACAGTGCCAGTGACCTCAAGGAGGGGCTGGAACGCAACCTCATCATGGGCTTCCCAGATCCAGACCCCCTGCCCAATGACACACAAGATATGCCCTACTTCATTGTGGGGGATGACGCCTTCTCCCTCAGAACCTACCTCATGAAGCCCTACACTTCCAGATGCCTCACCCATGAAGAGAGGATCTTCAACTACAGGCTGTCCAGGGCAAGACGGGTGGTGGAGAACTCCTTTGGCATCCTGGCCAATAGGTTCCAGGTACTTCTCACCACCATGCAGCATCGCCCAGAGAGGGTGAGGAACATCGTGGAAGCTTGCTGCATCCTGCACAATCTCTTGTGCACCCACTACCCAGTGTTGCAGAACAGGCTTGTGGACCGTCAACAAGGCAATGTGGACATGGAGCCTAGTGAATGGAGGCAAGGGCGAAACCTGATAGACACTGAGGATGTGCAAGGCCCCAACAGCTTCATGTGAAGGGAAGAAGCAGCGCAACCTACCAAGACACTGATGCAACTCCCCAGCTGGAGCAGTGGAATGGCAAGACAGGATGGTAGATGCTTAATGGATGCTTCCTTCAGCCTGTCTCATCACACTGATGAGATTGTGCCATGTATTTTGAGTGGCCCTACAATGAACAAGGCATTTAATAAAGAGTTGTGTTTATGTTGAAATGTGTTGATGAATTATTACATTGTTATTGATAATAAAGGGCCATAGGTGTGGCACCTGGGAGGGTGGACCATACAGTCCCACTATGCTTGCACTGGAGGCTTATCTATTCCACAGCTATTACCCATCCCACAGGAATCCCTGCCCATCCCACAGCTATTACCCATCCCACAGGTATTCCTGCCCATCCCACTGCTATCCTAACCCATCCCACAGCTATTACCGATCCCACAGATATCCCTGCCCATCCCACTGCTATCCTTACCCATCCCACAAGCATGCAAAGGCTTAAACCATTTCTAAAACCATTTCCACCAAGACTTTATTTACTAAAAGAACTGAACCAAATGTGTGAAGCAAAGATAACCTTTATTAATAACAAACTGTAAAAGCAAAATGACCCAAGAAAAGTGTCCCAAGCAAAGATAAAGTCAACAGGTAGCAACCCAGTCTCTGGCACTCTTCTCATTCACTCTGAGGTGTGCCCATGATCTCAGGGGTGAAGGGTCCAGGTGCTGTGGTGGTGGCAGTGGCTGGAGTGCTGGTCTGAGGTGCCATTGGGGTGCCTGGCCCCAAGAGGACAACAGGGGATGGTGTGTGGAGGAAGCTCTCAGAGAGTTGGCTCAGTCCCGTGATGTTGAGTGCCCCTTTCTCCATGACATGGGGTGTCAGTCCCAAGACCGATGACAGCTGTTCTGAGGCCAGGCTTGGCTGTGGGGTGGAGGAAGGAAGAGTGTAGTGGGGCTGTCTGGTCTGCAAGTGAGCGAGGTGAGGCGTCAGTGGCATCTGTGGCGTCGGTGGCATCTTTGGCGTCGGCGGCATCTGTGGTGTTGGTGGCATCGGTGGCATCGGTGGCATCAGTGGTATCGCTGGCATCGGTGGCATTGGTGGTATCAGTGGCATCGGTGGCACCTGTGGCAGGCAAGGAACCTGTGCCTGGACTGGGAAGGGCTGCCTGTGATGCTGGAACTCCTAGTAGCCATAGCCTTGGTAGGTGAGGGGCTATGGAAAGCCTTGGAAGGGCTGTGACATCACCTAGGGTGGAGGAGCAGACCTGGACTGGGTCAGAGCAGGTTCAGCTGGGCCTGGAGGTGGTGCAGAAGACCTGTGATCCTCTCCTTGATCACCTGGTACTGGGATTTGGGCATTTCCATGAGGGCCTGGTTGACATATGTGTGGAAGGGCTTTCTGTTAGAGGATGGTATGTCAGACTGTACCAGCTGAGAGAGGAGATCTATGCTGCTTTTGATGGTGTCCCTGATCTCCAGCAGGACAGTGTGGCTCTGTCCCTCTGGTCTGGCTTTCTGCCTGCTTTCTGTGGAGGTGGAGCTGGGGGTGGGTGTGGGTTGGTCTCTGGTGGCAGTGGCCTCTTCTTGCTCCAACTGCATCAGGTGGTCCTCCACGTGCTCCGCCACGTGTAGTGCAGCTGTCGGGAGGGTCTTCATCGTGGGACGCTCCAAAGATACCTGCCTGGACTCAGGAGCTGACTCTTGGCCAGAAGAGGACTGGCTCTCTGTGGGCTGCCTGAGAGGGAGGGCTGACAGAGGGGCTGCTCCTTGGTGGTGGATCTCACCCTCCAAGAAGCTGCACCTGGCCATCACGTAGGTCTCCCGGTCGGTGAGCTTGACCGTGGCCTGGCCAGACTTCTTGAGGTGCAGCTTCCTGTACCAGGTGTGCATGTTCTTCCACCACCCGAGGAGGACCCATAGCCCAGGCTCTCCGCCTTCTCTCTCCAAGCCGCCTGCTTATGCTTGGTGTCTCGATAGAGCCTGTGTCCCTTCTGCCAGAGGTACTCGTTCTCCCTCAACCATTCGAGCACCTCCTCCTCATGTTCCTCTTCAATGGAGTACTGTCTCCTCTCCCTATCTCGCAAATGCCTCTTCCTCCCTCTGGCAGGGCCTTCTGGGCCCTCATCAGTAGGGCTTTGAGGTTCTAGAGGCTGGTCCACCACACCCCCAGCAGCAGCAGCAGCAGGACCAGCAGCAGCAGGACCAGCAATACCAGCAACATGAGCAGCACCAGCAGGACCAGCAGGACCAGCAGGACCAGCAGGACCAGCAGGACCAGCAGCACCAGCAGCACCAAAAGGACCAGCAGTAGCACCAGCAGCAGCAGCACCACCAGCAGCAGCACCAGCAGGACCAGGAGCAGCACCAGCAGAGTAAGCACCAGAACCAGGAGCAGCACCAGCAGAAACACCAGCACCAGGAGCAGCACCAGCAGAAACAGCAGCACCAGCAGAGTCGGCACCAGCAGCAGAAGCCCCAGCAGAAGCAGAGTCAGCACCAGGGGGTGGGATGGTGGTCCTGTCCTTCTTGCCAGGGCTGGCAGGAGTAGGCACAGGCTTCTTCTTCTTCCCCATGGTTGTTGGCTGAAGATGTGTCTGGCAGCAGGTCTTTCCTTTGAATGGTGACCTGCTTGCAAACTGCATCCTTTTATAAACGCGGGGCTGATGCAATGCATCCTCCCCACATGCGCAGTGAATGCTTTGCATCCGCTAGGCATCCGCTAGGCATTCGCTCTGCATCCGCGTCATCCACTACGCATCCGCTCTGCATCTGCCCCTTCCGCTGCGCGTCCGCTTTGCTGTGCTCCCCCGGAAGCCCTGCAGATGTGCCATCCGCTTCCATCCGCTTCCATCCGCTTCCATCCGCTAGGCTTCCGTTGAGCATCCGCTTAACATCCTCACTTCATCCTCTCCCCGTCTGTTCCTTTCCGTTGTTGTCCGCTCAGTTTATGCAAATTTGGGGCACTTTTGAGAGCGGATAACAATGGATAGAACATTTTCTCATCTGCTGTGTCCTTTTTACATACGTTTTGCATCCATCGGCTGATGTGACCTAGCCTTAATGCTCTAACAATATTCCTACCATTGTTCTATCTTAGAATTGTTACAAAGAGTCCTCTACTTATAACTGCAATTGAGACCGGAATTGTGGTTGTCATTGCAGTCATTATGCAAGATACTCACATGATTGTTGCATTCAGTAACTGCAATATTAGCTCTTCCAGCTGCAGTGATTGTTCTGACCCAGTCTTCATCCAAATTAATACAAACTGAGTGTAAAATCAAACCTTTTTTAATGAGATGCTGGGAATTTGTTGCCTTCCTAGCCGAAATTCATGAGACACAATTCTCTGAGATAAGCTCATACCTTTCAGGGTTGTAGAAGGTAGCCAAGAAACAGAAGTCCACTTCATTAGAATACAGTATATACCAGTGGTTCCCAAACTTTTTCAGTCCACCCCTTGGTGCTCCAAACTCATCCTTGGTGCCCCACCCAGGGGTGGGTTTCAAATTTCTGTAGGCATGGCCTAATTTGAGGGTGTGGCTTGCTGGTCACATGACTGGGTGGGCATGTCTTGCTGGTCATGACTGGGTGGGCATCGCTTGCTGGTCATGTGACTGGCTGGCGTGGCTTGCTGGCTGGCTTGCTGGTCACATGACTGAGTAGGTGTGGTTTGGTGGTCATGTGACTGGGTGGGCGTGGCCAGGTGACTGGCAAACCAAATACAAGTGATCCTCACTTAATGGCCGGTTGCTTAGCAAGTGTTCTAATTTATGACTGGCCTCCCCAGAGCTACTTGACCTGTTTTTGGAGTTCTGACAGCCATGCACACAGATACACATACACTTCCTTCTAACCCTGCTGGAGCAGGTCATTGGATAGAATGGCAAAGTATCTCTGATTACTTTCTAGTAGTAAATAGAATCTAATCAGAGATGCTTTGCCAATTCTTGTTGATTTGTTTTATTTGTATTTCTTTATTTTATGTTGCTGAATTGCACTAACATGTGTGTCCTTTCTTGTGCACAGCCCATAAGCTTTTGTGATTCTTTGCAGCAAAAATTACCAACCACTACTCTTCAAACATGCTGCCATTGCCGTGTTCTAGGTGCTAGCCCTGCAGGTCCACTCCACTGAGCCTGCTACACCAGATGGACCTGTCCAAGCAAGTACAAGTGGAGCAGTGCACCAAGTCAATTGGGCGAGCCTGAGAGAGAGAAAGAGAGAGAAAGAGAGAAGGAAGAAAAGAAAGAGAAAAGGGAAAGAAAGAAAAAGAAATAAAGAAGGAGGGAGAAGAAAGATAATGAGATATCTATTCTAGTCCAATCACCTGCTCCAGCAGGATTAGAAGGGAGTGTGTGTGTATGTGTTCTCCTTGTAATTTACTAGTACATTTTGGTTTTGCCTTCTTCAGCATTGGCACTGTAATACATTGGGGGAAAGTATTTTTTTAGGGTGGAGGTCTGGTTCAATGGATCCTGTTTAAAGCCTCAACAAAATGTGAGAGCTTCTTGATAGTCTTGACCATGTTTCATCCACAAAACCTTTAATAGTAGTCAAAGATGTTTCAATGTGCTGGCAAAGATATTTCAATGTGGAAAAGGGCCTCATTCTAAACTAGGCCTCATTTCAATATGATGCATCAGCTCTCTCTGTGTCTCTCTCTGTCTCTCTGTCTGTCTGTCTGTCTCTGTCTCTGTCTCTGTCTCTGTCTCTGTCTCTGTCTCTCTCCCTCCTTCTCTCCCTCCCAGACTCGCTTTGCTCTACTTTCTCGATGTGCCTGCAGGACTGGTACCTTGAACATGGATGGATGGATAGAGAGAGAGAGAGAGAGAGAGACAGAGAGAGAGACAGACAGATAGGCAGATAGGTAGGCAGGTAGGAAAGCAGGCAGACCTTTTGGATGAATGTATGGATAAATAGATAGGCAGGCAGGCAAGCAGACAGATAGACATAGATAATGAGGTAGATAAGAGGGTAGGTAGGTAGGTATATAGATAGGTAGATAGTTAGGTAGACAGAAAGATAGACAGACAAACAGGTAGGCAGGTAGGTAGGCAGGTAGGCAGGAAGGCAGGAAGGCAGGAAGGCCGGAAGGCAGGAAGGAAGGCAGACGGACAGACAGACAGAATATGACAGCGGCGGCACATTGGGAAAGTAGAGCAAAGCCAGAGTGGCTTTGCTCTACTTTTCCAACGAGCCTGCAAAGCTGGCATGTCAAATGCGGTGTTGGAGGTACATTGGGAAAGTAGAGCAAAGCCAGAGTGGGTTTGCTCTACTTTCCCTACATGCCACCGCCACCACATTTGACACGCTGACCTGGCAGGCTCATCACATTGACTGTTGCACTGGAGCGGTGCAAGGGGCTCAATGGAGTGTGTCTGAGGAGCTGGCACCTCAAGACGCAGTGGTGGCGGCACATTGGGAAAGTAGAGCAAAACTACTTTGACTTTGCTCTACTTTCCCAATGTGCCGCCACTGCTGCATTCAATGCACTGGCACCAGAGTGGTGCAACAATCAATGGGGTGAGCCTATGGGGCTGGCACTTTGAACGCCCTCCTGCTGCCTCTTAGCACCCCCATAAGGCACCCCCCCAGGGGGTGTTACCACCCACTTTGGGAAACATTGATATATACCAACAGAAGTTCCAGCAAAGATAAACCAGAGTTGGCAAGACTTCTGTTCCGTCCAGAAAAATGTGAGGTAGACCGGGTTCCAACAGCAATGTCCTTATTTCAACTATATACAGCAATGGAACAGTTTGGCTCAAACCGCGACAGCCTTTATATATGGCTTGCCTGCCGGCTTGTAGCCAATGGCAGTTACTTGATTTTGCCGCCTTTTGGCGCTTTTCCTGGATTGGTTCCTAGTGAACCAATCCTATGCAGGCCCTTGTGGCCAATCAAATTTGAGACATTTGGAGTATACTATTTTATACAGAACAGCTTCAATGAGAAATTAGAATCTAATGAACTTCTTTGTTTCCTGCAAAGAGCATGTTACCGAGGACTGACTTTTATCCCTGATGGGAGGGGCAATCACCTTCCAGCCTTACCCCCTAGTCTCCCCTGCCGCTTGAGCTGCTCTCTCCTTCTAGCAGCCCTGTGCACACATACACTCGGAACAGGCTCCCTGTTGTCCTCTGCTTTGCTTCTGCCAGACTTCAAAGGTTCCAAAGGCAACACCCCACTCTCAGATGGTCCTGGCCCATCCCTGCATTGGATGCAGGACCCTTGTCCAAGTCCTTGCCAGATTCCCTGACTGGTTCCCTTTTGTCCTCATGTCCAATACCTCTGCCAGGTTGGCAGTCATTTAGCAGAATGTGAGAATGCCTAATGGGATGGGAAAGCCCTGGCAGGCTCAGCACAGGCAATGCACAAGCTGGGGTGATCCTCAATTGTAGTACAAAGGCAGTACAAAGGCCTGGGTCTGTTGAAGCCTTGGGCCTTCAACAATCTTAGCCACTTGGTCATCACCCCAATTTAGGTCTCAAAATTTGCTTAGGGCCACCACTGCCACTGAGAGATGCTGCCCAACATCTCCACCTAATCGAGCTATCCTGCACAATGGCACTCAGTGGATGTGAAATAACGGCCTGAGGCTTTCAACAGTGTCAGCTAGCTAGCTGATTTGTCCTAGATTGTGGGGGATTGGCAGATGGGGCAATTGCAGCACCCCTGCAATCATAAGGGGCCAAACATCCAAATTTGTATTAGATGATTAGGGGGTGCTACAACAGGACACCGATCACAGCTCCATTTAGCATCATCACAATTTTGAACGGTTGTTGAATGAACAATTAGTAAATGAGGACTACCTGCATGTCAAATGATTGGGAAAGCACGGTATTCCTGTGCTACACTATGCTTTCTCTTCCCTTCAAAGTATTAGAATTTTTTTTTTGTGTGTGTGTAATGGCTTATGTATAATAAAAGTGCATAAATCATTTTGGTAATATTAATATACATATTTATATAGGGAATTTAATCCAGGGCTGGAGGAGTTCTGTGAACCTTCTATTTATTTCTCCTGTGGTTTCTCCTATCACAGGGCAGTGGGAGGAATGTTGAGATGTAAGATGAGCATCTAGAAATTTTCTCCTGCTGAACCGAAACAGATTATGTAGATGTGATGACTACAGTCTCTATGTGAGGGCAAGAGGTCCACACTGATTATTTCCCCTTTTTGATTTCTCGTCAAGACTAGCAATTTCAAGCAGGACTAAGGATGCATGAATCTGCCAGCTTCACTATCTCTCCACATTTGTATTTCAAACATCTTCTTCTTTCCACTTTGGTAATTTTTAAAAGTAAACAAAAGAAGCAAAATTCTTACCCATCTGTTTTGGTCAATTATGTAGACAGTACATTTCACACTTGCCTGACATGTAACTGTTAGAGATGAAAGCCCTGACAGAAAAAATGATGCCAATCACTATAGTTGTATGGATCAGTTAATATCTAGCAGGGCTATGCAGAGATCCAAATTTGAAGGCAAGAAGATGATTTGAAGCTCACAGATCTGTTCCTGTAGCACCTGTCAGCAATTCCTTAAAGAAAATTCATATTTTCTTGGACTTGAAAGCTGGGGTAAAGTCCTAGGAAAAGAAACATCTCATTTATGGCATTGCTGACAAATACTTTATTATGCTGCATGTACTTCAAATCATCTTTTCCCCTTTGCATCTAGATATCTAGTTTGGGCAGCATCAAATATATCGGAACATTAAGTCTATTGTATTTCCACATAATCCTGCAAATTATTTTTAAATATGCCAGAAAATTACAGGAGATCTTGGTGGACCCAATAAATCAAATGTTCGTTGAATTAAATCATTTTTCAACAACCATAATTAAAGCCCATGTCACACTGAACCAACGGATGCAAAGAGGATGTAAAAAGGACAAAAAACCTTGCCATCCGTTCGAAAATGCAATGTACTCACTGCCTCCGTTTAGCTTCCTCTCTATCCGTCCAACATCCGTTTATGGACATTTCATCCGCTCCAAAGGTTTTGGGCTGCCCAAACCTTTTGTGCAGAAAATGTATCCAGTTTATCCGTTCTGCATCTGCTACGCATCCGCTAGGCATCTGTTACGCATCCACAATATCCGCTAGGCATTCGCGACGCATCCACACAACTCGCATCCGCCCGGACGCAGGGAGGAAGCGGAACGGATGCAGAACGGATGAAGAATGGATGCAGCAAGGAAACAAAGCGTTTAAAGTGGAAAAAACGTTCGCAGAGGGGACCTATCTTGGATATTAAGGATATCTAGAGGATGCCTAGAGGATGCCTAGAGGAAGCCTAGAGGATGCCTAGCGGAAAACCTATACTGCCTATAAAAAGGGGGAGCAACTCACCTGCATCTCACTTTCAGAACAGCAGCCCAGCGGTGCAGACCTCTGCAGCCTTCATCTGCCTCTTCCTCTTCCACAGCATCCAGTGATGTCCACCGTGGATTGTAACAAAGTCCTTTCGGCAGCCAGCATCGTTCTGCAACAGTGCGAAGCCATCTGCAGGCTCTGTGAACTCTACTGCGAGAAGAAAAGGAGCCACCCAAAAAGAGTCTGGATCCGAAGATGGTTCGCCAGAAGAGCAGAGGACGGACTGTACAACAAGCTGATGGTGGAGCTCAGGAACAAAGACACTCGGGCGATCCAGAACTTCATGAGGATGCCTCCAGCCATGTTTGATGAAGTTGTGCAGCGGCTGACACCCAGGTTGACCAAGGCAAACACCAGCTTCCAAACCAGCCTGGAACCTGGGCTCAAGGTGGCACTCACTCTGCGCCACCTGGCTTCAGGGACCTCCTACAGGAGCATGCAGTATGGCTGGAGGGTGCCATCCAACACCATCAGCATTGTGGTCAGAGAAGTGGTGCAGGCCATCATCGAAGAATACAAGGAGGAACTCCTCTAGTACCCCTCCACGGAAGAAGGATGGAAGAAAGTTGCAGAGCAGTGGTATCAGAAATGGAACTTACCACATACCGTTGGAGCCATAGATGGCAAGCACGTGGCCTGCAAAGCTCCAGCCAAGTCAGGGTCCATTTATTTCAACTCCAAGGGCTTCTTCAGCATCATCCTCTTCGCCATGATCGATGCTGACTACAAGTTCATGTACATCGATGCTTCAGGCAACGGCTCATCTTCAGATGCCCAGGTATACAACACCAGTCACCTCAAGGAGGAGCTGGAAGGCAACCTCATCGTGGGCTTCCCAGATCCAGAACCCCTGCCCAACGACACACAAGATGTGCCCTACTTCATCGTGGGGGATGACGCCTTCTCCCTCACAACCTACCTCATGAAGCCCTACAGTTCCAGACTCCTCACTCGTGAAGAGAGGATCTTCAACTACAGGCTGTCCAGGGCAAGACGGGTGGTGGAGAATGCCTTTGGCATCCTGGCCAACAGGTTCTAGGTACTTCTCACCACCATGCAGCATTGCCCAGAGACCATGAGGAGGATCACGGAAGCTTGTTGCATCCTGCACAATCTCATGCGCACCCGCTACCCAGTCTTGCAGAACAGGCTCGTGTACCTCCAACAAGCCAATGGGGACATGGAGCCTGGGGAATGGAGGCAAGGGCGAAACCTGATCGACAGTGAGGATGTGCATGGCCCCAACAGAGCCTCACATGAAGCGAAGAAGCAGCGCAACCTCCTGAAACACTGGTGCAACTCCCCAGCTGGAGCGGTAGAGTGGCAAGACAGGATGATAGATGATTAATGGATGCTTCTTTCAGCCTGTCTCATCACACGGATGAGATTGGGCCATGTATGTTTGGTTGGCCAACAATGAACAGGGCGTTTAATAAAGAGTTGTGTTTATGTTGACATGTGTGGATAATTATTACATTATTATTGATAATAAAGGGCCGTAGGTGTGGCACCTGGGAGGGTGGACCATACAGTCCCACTATGCTTGCATTGGAGGTTTATCTATCCCACTGCTATCCTAACCCATCCCACAGCTATTACCCATACCACAGGTATCCTAACCCATCCCAAGGCTATCCTTACCCATCCCAAAAGCATGCAAAGGCTTAAACCATTTCTAAAAGTTTCCAGCAAGACTATATTTAAAAAAAGAAATGAAGCAAGTGTGTGAATCATAAATAGACTTCATTAACAACAAGCTATAAGATAAAAACGAGTCTCTCGTACTCCTCTTGGTCGCTCAGTCTCAGGGGTGAAGGGTGCAGGTGCTGTGGAGGTGGCTGGTGCTGGAGTGCTTGTCATCAGCTCCTCCAGAAGCAGAAGCAGCAGAAGCGCCAGCCCCAGAAGAGCGAGCCCGTGCTGCAGAAGCCCCAGGAGAACCAGAGTGAGGTCCAGGGGGCGGGATGGTAGCCCTGTCCCTCTTGCCAGGGCTGGCAGCAGATGGCTGAGGCTTGCTGTGCTTCCGCATGGTTGTGAGATTGCTGGCGGGCAGGGAGGCTGGCAGGAACCAAGGCTGGCAGGAAGGCTGGCAGGGAGGCTGGCACCAAGGCAGGCAGGCACGAAGGCTGGCAGGCAGGCATGCACCAAGGCTGGCAGGAAGGCTGGCTGGCAGGCAGGCAGGCACCAAGGCTGTCAGGCAGACTGGCTGGCACCAAGGCTGGCAGGGAGGCAGGCACCATGACTGGCAGGAAGGCTGGCAGGCAGGCAGGCACCAAGGCTGGCAGGCAGACATGAACCAAGGCTTGCAGGAAGGCAGGCAGCAAGGCTGGCAGGCAGACTGGCTGGCAGCAAGGCTTGCAGGCAGGCTGGCAGCAAGGCTGGCAGCAAGGCTTGCAGGCAGACATGCAGGGAGGGCAGGCAAGGCAGTCGATTTGTCTGGAAGCAGGTCTTTCCTCTGAATGGCGACCTGCTTCTGAGCTGCTTCCATTATATCCACGGGGCTGACGCAATGCATCCTCCCCGCATGCGCAATTAACGCCAGGCATCCATTAGGCTTCCGCTGTGCATCCGTTGTGCATCCGCTTCATCCGTTCGGTGTCCGCTGTGCATCCGCTGTATCCGTTCCGCGTCCGCTTTGCTGAGGTCCCCCGGAAGCCTAGCGGACGTTCCATCTGCTGTCATCCACTTCCATCCGCTGTCATCCGCTTCCATCCGCTGGGCTTCCGTTCCGCATCCACTTTGCATCCACTCTGCGTCCTCCCCGCGTCCATGATATCCGCTCCGGTTATGCAAATTTTTGCCCCTTTTGAGAGCGGATAACAACGGATGGAACATTTTGCTCGTCCGCTGTTTTCTTTTTGCATCCGTTGGGCAGTGTGACATGGGCTTAAGTTCTCACTATTGGTTTTTAAGCATAATTGAATGCATAGGCATTTAAAGAGAATTTTGCTTTTGACCCATCATAGTTTTTCTTAAAATCTTAGGTTCTTTCTATCCTATTTAGAAATATGTTTTCAGTCTTAATAATGACTGTAAGATGAACCAAATAAAATGTAGTCTATCTTTCTTTTCTTTTGTTTAAGCAGGTTGCATGATACTTAAGGCCCTGTCACACTGCCTGACGGATGCAAAATGTTTGTAAAAACACAGCAGAAGAGAAAAATGTTCCATCCATTGTTATCCACTCTCAAAAGGGGCAAAAATTTGCATAACCAGAGCAGATAACATGGAAAGGAACGGACGGGGGGAGGATGCAGGGCGGATGGAAAGTGGATGCTCCACGGAAGCCTAGCGGATGGAAGCAGATGGGAGTGGATGGCACATCCGCAAGGCTTCCGGGGGACTGCAGCAAAGCGGACGCGGAACAGATACAACGGATGCAGAGCGGACACCGAGCGGATGAAGCGGATGCAGAGCAGAAGCCTAGCAGATGCCTAGCGGAAGCCTAGCAGATTCCTAGCGGATGCCTAGCATTCACTGCACATGCGGGGAGGATGCAGTGTCTCAGCCCCGTGGATATAAAGGGAAGCAGCTCCCAAGCAGGTCACCATTCAGAGGAAAGACCTGCCAGCCTTGCTGCATGCCATCCTGCCATCCTCCCTGCCATCCTCCCTGCCATCCTCCCTGCCAGCCTTGCTGCCAGCCTGCCTGCCAGCCTGCCTGCCAGCCTGCCTGCAAGCCTTGGTGCCTGCCTTCCTGCCAGCCTGCCTGCCAGCCTGCCTGCCTGCCTGCCTGCCTGCCAGCCTTGCTGCCAGCCAGCAACCCCACAACCATGGGGAAGAAGAGGAAGCCTCAGCCATCTGCTGCCAACCCTGGCAAGAGGGACAGGGCCACACTCCCACCCCCTGGCCCTCACTCTGCTTCTGCTGGGGCTTCTGTAGCACGGGCTCACTCTTCTGCGGTGGTGCTTCTGCTGATGCTGCTTCTGGAGGAGCTGATGATGCTGCTTATGGCGGTGGTGCTTCTGCTCATGCTTACTCTGCTGATGCTGCTTCTGGAGGAGCTGCTGATGCTGCTTATGGCAGTGGTGCTTCTGCTCATGCTTACTCTGCTGAAGCTGCTCCTCATCCTGCTGGTCCTGCTCGTGCTCCTGGTCTTGCTCGTGCTCCTGGTCTTGCTCGTGCTCCTGGTCTTGCTCGTGCTCCTGGTCTTGCTCATCCTGCTGGTCCTGCTCGTGCTCCTGATCTTGCTCGTCCTGCTGGTCCTGCTGGTGCTTACTCTGCTGCCGATGATCCTGGTCCTGCTGGTGCTGGTGCTGCTGATCCTGGTCCTGCTCGTGCTGCTGCTGCTGGGGGTGTGGAGAAGCAGCCACTACAACCTGGAAGCCCCTCTGATGAGGGTCCATCTGGTCCTGCCAAAGGGAGGAAGAGGCGTATATGAGAACGGGAGAGGAGGCAATACTCCATTGAGGAGGAACACGAGGATGAGGTGCTGGAGTGGCTGAGAGAGAATGAGTATCTATGGCGGAAGGGACACAGGCTCTACAGGGACACCAAAAGGAAGTAGGCTGCTTGGAGAGAGAAGGCGGAGAGTCTGGGCTACACTTCGGAGGTGCTCCTCGGCTGGTGGAAACATATGCACACCTGGTACGGGAAGCTGCACCTCAAGAAATCTGGCCACGCCACGGTCAGGTGCAGGTTCCTGGAGGGAAGCCTGCTGAGAGCCAGTCCTCTTCTGGCCGAGAGTCAGCTCCTGTCTCCAGGCAGGGTTTGGGGAGCGTCCCACACCGGAGAACCCACGGACAGCTGTTTTAAACATGGTGGAGTGCGTGGAGGACTCCCTGGCGCAGTGGGAGAAAGGAGACAGCACTTCCACCACAGTCCAACCAGCATCCACCCCCAGCTCCACCTCCACAGAAAGGCAGAGAGCCAGACAGGAGGGGCAGAGCCACACTGTCCTGCTGGAGATCAGGGACACCATCTGGAGCAGCATAGATCTCCTCTCTCAGCTGGTCCACACCAACTCCTCATCCTCCAACCACAAGCCCTTCCTCACCTATGTGAACCAGACCCTCACAGACATGGTGGAATCCCAGTATCAGGTGGTGAAAGACCGGATCACCGATCTGCTTCACAACCCTCCAGATCCAGAGGAACCTGCTCCCACCCAGTCCAGGTCTGCTCCTCCATCCCAGGTGATGTCTCTCCCATTCCAAGGCTTTCCACAGGCCCTCACCTATCAGGGCTATTGCTACCAGGAGGTCCAACAGCAGAGGCAGCAGCCCTTCCCAGTCCAGGCAAAGGCTCATCGGACGCCACCATTGCCACCGGTTCCACTGATGCCACCGATGCCACCCACGCCACTGATGCCACCAACGCCACCGATGCCACCCACATCACTGATGCCACCTACGCCAGTCCTCACACAGCTGCAGAACAGACAGCCCCACTACACTTCTCCTTCCTCCACCCCACAGCCAAGCTTGGCCTCAGTACATCTGTCGTCAGTATTGGGACTGACACCCCATGGCATGGAGGAAGGAGCTCTCAACATCACAGGGCTGAGCCAGCTGTCTGAGAGCTTCCTCTACACACCGTCACCTGTTGTCCTCTCGGG
The DNA here is from genome assembly GCA_015471245.1 of Laticauda colubrina. Lineage (NCBI taxonomy): Eukaryota > Metazoa > Chordata > Lepidosauria > Squamata > Elapidae > Laticauda > Laticauda colubrina. The sequence continues at coordinate 6,519,109 of BLBF01000041.1, forward strand.
GCCAGGCACCCCAGTGGGGCTTCAGACCAGCACTCTAGCAGCAGCCACCTCCACAACACCTGGACCCTTCACCCCTGAGACTGGTCACACCTCTGAGTGACAGAGAAGAGTGCCAGAGACTGGGTGGCTACCTGTAGACTTTATTTAGACACTTGACTTGGGTCATTTTTCTTTTACAGCTTATTATTAATAAAGATTATCTTTGATTCACACACTTGCCTCATTTATTTTATCAAATAAAGTCTTGGTGGAAACTTTTCGAAATGGTTTAAGCCTTTGCATGCTTGTGGGATGGGTAAGGATAGCAGTGGGATGGGCAGGGATACCTGTGGAATGGGTAATAGCTGTGGGATGGGCAGGGATACCTTTGTGATGTGTTAAGATTGTTGTGGGATGGGTTAAGATAGCTGTGGGATGGGTTGAGATAGCTGTGGGGATAGATAAACCTCCAGTGCAAGCATAGTGGGACTGTATGGTCCACCCTCCCAGGTGCCACACCTGTGGCCCTTCATTATCAATAGTAATGTAATCATTTATCCCCACATGTCAACATAAACACAACTCTTTATTAAATGCCCTGTTCATTGTAGGTCCACCCAACATACATGGCCCAATCTCATCAGTGTGATGAGACAGGCTGAAGGAAGCATCCATTAAGCATCTACCATCCTGTCTTGCCACTCCACTGCTCCAGCTTGGGAGTTGTACCAGTGTTTCAGGAGGTTGCACTGCTTCTTCCCTTCACGTGAGGCTCTGTTGGGGCCTTGCACATCCTCAATGTCGATCAGGTTTTGCCCTTGCCTCCATTCCCCAGGCTCCATGTCCCCATTGCCTTGTTGGAGGTCCACGAGTCTGTTCTGCAAGACTGGGTAGCAGGTGCATATGAGATTGTGCAGGATGCAGCAAGCTTCCACAATCCTCCTCACGATCTCTGGGCGATGCTACATGGTGGTGAGAAGTACCTGGAACCTGTTGGCCAGGATGCTAAAGGTGTTCTCCACCACCCGTCTTGCCCTGGACAGCCTGTAGTTGAAGATCCTCCCTTCACGGGTGAGGCATCTGGAGGTGTAGGGCTTCATGAGGTAAGTTCTGAGGGAGAAGGCGTCATCCCCCACGATGAAGTAGGGCACATCTTGAGTGTCGTTGGGCAGGGGGATCTGGATCTGGGAAGCCCATGATGAGGTTGTGTTCCAGCCCCTCCTTGAGATGACTGGCGTTGTATACCTGGGCATCTGAGAATGAGCCGTTGCCTGAAGCATCGATGTACATGAACTTGTAGTCCGCATCGACCATGGCGAAGAGGATGATGCTGAAGAAGCCCTTGTAACTGAAATCAGTGGACCCCGACTTGGCTGGTGTTTTGCAGGCCACGTGATTGCCATCTATGGCTCCAAGGGTGTGTGGGAAGTTCCACTTCTGATACCACTGCTCTGCAACTTTCTTCCATCCTTCTTCAGTGGAGGGGCACTGGAGGAGCTCCTCCATGTATTCTTCGATGATGGCCTGCACCACTTCTCTGACCACAATGCTGATGGTGTTGTGTGGCACCCTCCAGCCGTACTGCATGCCCCTGGAGGTGGTCCCTGAGGCCAGGTGGAGCAGACTGAGTGCCACCTTGAGCCCAGGGTCCAGGCTGGGGTGGAAGTTGGTGCTCTGCTTGGTCAACCTGGGTGTCAGCCGCTGCACAACTTCATCAAACATGGCTGGAGGCATCCTCATGAAGTTCTGGAATGCACGAGGGCCTTCGTTCCTCAGCTCCACCATCAGCTTGTTGTACAGTCCGTACTCTGCTCTTCTCCTGATCCATCTTCGGACCCAGACGCTTCTTCGCCGCCTCATTTTTCTTCCCGTTGTAGAGTTCACACAGCCTGTAGATGGCTTCGCACTGTTGCAGAACAATGGTGGCTACCAAAAGGACTGTGTTACGATCCAAGGTGGACATGACTGGATGCTGTGGAAGAGCAAGAGCAGATGAAGGCTGCAGAGGTCTGCACAGCAGGGTTGCTGGACTGAAAGTGAGATCCAGGTGAGTTGCTCCCCCTTTTTATAGACAGTATAGGTTTTCACCTATGTGTCCTTTTGCATCCTCTAGGCATCCTCTAGACATCCTTTATATCCGAGATAGGTCCCCTCTGCGAACGTTTTTTCTGTTTTAAATGCTTTGTATGCGATCTGCATCCACTTTCATCCTTTCTCCGCCCATGCTACTAACGTTGCATGTCCGTTCCGCGTCTGTTCCACTTCCTCCCTGTGTCCACTTTCTGTTGGAGCGGATGCAAGTTGTGTGGATGTGCAGCGGATGCCTAGTGGATGTAGCGGACGCGTAACGGATGACGACGGATGCAGAAAGGATGTCCCCCATATGCCTAGCTGATGCAGAACGGACGCGTTGGATACATTTTCCGCTCAGAAAGTTTTGAGCAGCTCAAAACTTTTTGAGCGGATGAAATGTCAATAGATGGATGCTGGACGGATAGAGAGGAAGAAAAACAGACGCAGTGAGTACCGAATGAAAGCATCGCATTAACCAATGGATGGCAAGTGTTTTTCTCCGTTTTATATCCTCTTTCCATCCGTTGGTGCAGTGTGACAGGGGCTTAATATAGTGATGTCATCAGAGAAGGAATATGCAGAATTTTCGCTTGTGAAGAAATGTTTACAATTGGTAGAAGGTTTCAGCTTTTGTACCTTGCTATTTCTGGTAGCCAACATCCTTGATTTAACCAGAAATCAGAAATGATTTCAATGATTAAATAGTGATTAAATAAATATATAATATTATTGCAGTGAATGAACAAGCAGAACCTGGGTAATATGTCTGGGTAATTGTCCCCCTATAAAGTTATGTGGGAGTGACATTGGGAGAAGGGGAGAACCACTGCTAGGGAAACTGTCATATAAGAGTCAGCTTAGCTCTCAGAAGAAAAGTGGACAGGGCAAACATCTTTTAAGATGTCCACTTTCCTTCTGAGAGCTAAGCTGCCTCTTATCTGACAGTAAAGGTAATGGGGGTAAAATTTATTTCAGATTTGCAGAATTCTGTTGCTTAACTTTACAATGTTAAACCCAGTTTTTCTGGCTGTGCTACTTGTGCTACCTTGTGCTCCCCAGCCATCACTAATGGGGAAAAGCACAAAATTATATATAAACTAATTCATAGAAAAGAAGTTCTTCCAATTAAGGCTGGAAAATCCATTGTCTTACGTTGCCAAGGGCATTTGTATTTAGTTTTTCAATGTCTAGTAATAGACATCAGCGGCTATCCCTTTTACTAATAAAAGACTGAATAGTGTATTGTGATTCGCAGAATAAAGAGTGTGTTGCTCTCACCAAGAAACCCTGAAACATTATGTGGTGATTTTTGTTAAATAAAAAAAATAGAGCAATAAAAATGAAGAAAGAAAATAGTGCTGTAGCTTAACTCCCATTATTATAGTTTATTTACATGTTCTGAAGATGCTGAGTCAGTTTGGTGTAATGCTTAAGGCATCATGCTAAAAACTGAGAAATAGTTCAAAGGATGGACTGTACAACCTTGAGGCAGTTACTCTGCCCCCGGCCTTGGAAGGAGGCAAAGACTTCCAAAAAAAAAAAAAACCTTGCCAAGGAAGCTGCAGGGACTAGCCCAGGCAATTACCGGGAGTGAACACTGATTCAACACAAATAAAGATGCTTAATTAGCAGACATAGATATCAGTGTGTGTTTTTTATTACCTACCTTTTGTGTGCTGTTATATAGAAATCAATATAATCCCTTTATCTGAAATACTGCAATATAAAGTAGCATACATTTTCTTATCAACTATCAGCTAACTTAACATTTTAGATTTGCACAGATATTTAGTCAATTTTAGTGCTAAATATCAAGAAGCCCTTGGGTAATAATACCGTAATGTCTCCTCCAGTGGTGGTATTCAAATTTTTTTACTACTGGTTCTGTGGGTATGGCTCAATTTGTGGGTGTGGCTTGGTGGTCATGTGACTGTGTGGGTTTGGCTTGGTCACATGACCAGATGGGCATGACTTTATGGTCGCATGACCAGATGGGCATGGCTTTGTGGCCATGTGACTGGGTAGGTGTGTCTTTGTGGCCATGTGGGTGGTCGTGCCCATGTGACCATGTGACCAGCAAACCAAATACAAGTGGTCCTCACAATGGCTGGTTGCTTAGCAAGTGTTCTAATTTATGACTGATCTCCCCAGAGCTACTTGACCTGTTTTGGAGTTTTGACAGCCATACACAAACACATACACACACACACACACACACACACACACACACACACACACACTTTTTTCTAACCCTGCTATTCTATGATTCTGTAAGGATCTCCTGCTGGAGAAGAGGGTTAGACTAGATAACCTCTGAGATCCCTTGCAGGCCAGCCCTAGATTTTTGTGTGCTTCAAAGGGTTTTCTGAAGCCAGGGTTTGTGTCCTTCCTTCCTCTCCTTTTTTTTTCTCTCTTCCTCACTCCATCCTTCCATGTATTTATCTACCCATCCATATATCTCATTCATGTTCTCCACTCTCCCTCTCTTTCTTTCTTTTTCTTTCTTTGTCCCTTCCTTCCATCTCTCCTTTCTTTGTATGTCCCTTTTCTTCCTTTCGCTTCCTTTCTCTTTTTTCTTTCTTTCTCTTTTCTCTGTCTTTTCTTTCTTGTCTCTCTCCCTTCCTCTCTCATTCCCTCTTTTTCTCTTTCCCTTTCTTTCTCTCTCTCTTTCCCCCCTCTCTCTCCTCCCCCCCTCTCTCTGTCTCTCTCTATGGGTCTCCCCCCTGTATCTCTCTCTCTCTTTCTCTTCCCCTCTCCTTATCTTCTCCTCTCTCCTACTCTGTGTGTGTGTGTGTGTTAGTGTCTGTCTGTCTGCCCCCCCCTCTCTCTCAAAGCCATGACTAGGCCAAGCATTCTTCACTACTTTCAAGGGATGCTTTCAGGGTGGCGGGCGATCCTTGTTCAGATAGTCCCTTCGGGTGACCCTTCTCCTCCTCTCACAACCGGCAGCCATGGCGGGTCTGGGATGAGGGTGGCATGCATAAGTTGGAAGATAAATGGGAAGGGACAAGGATCCAGGAGCCTTTTTTGACATCTGCTGTGCATGCTTATTCTCTTACCCCAGGGTATCTACACTTTAGGAATGGGTACTTAAAGAGAGCAGAGATAACGGCATTGCAATAGGTTTCCATGAGGAGGGTGATAGTTCCACTCCATAGGACTGAGTTATTAGTAACAGCATTATTGGAGAGGGCTTCTTTGGGGTTTAATGGAAAGGAGGAAGAATATTTTATCAATGAGGAGATTTTGGCAAATGAAGCAGTTGGACGTTTAGTTTTCACAGAGACAAACGTGGACACGTTTCTCTGACAGGATAGAAAACTCTCAGAATAAATAAAAACAGCCCCTTTGTTCATGGGCAGAGTGCATTTTATAGCTGAGTAACTACCTACAGAGTTGCAGAAACCTGGGCAGAATAGCCCTCCGCGAGATGAGTCAGATGTAATAGCTTGGCGATTGTTCGTGCAAGCGGTGAACAGAGGAGCTTCCACAGGGCATGAACCACCCAAGTGGAAGGTTCCCCCCTTTCCCTAACCTGAAGAAGGAGAGAAGCTGCATTGACTTACTTTCTGCTGGTTACCGTGTGGAGCATGGTGAGTGATGGCATTCAGGGTGGCAGGTGAGGGAGAGGAAGAGAGAGAGGTTGAGCTTTGCAATATCCTGTGGGGTGGAGCTCTGCAGTGTTTGGGGTGCTGTCGAGCTTTGCAGCATGGAATGGAAGTGGGGGGGATTTGCAGACTACACTGGCAGGGCTGGGGGGAAGGAGAAGAAGCGAGGTGGGGGGATTTGCAGGTGGTAGGGCTCAGAAGAGAGTCTTTCCATTTTTCCCAGGCCTGTTCGATGATCCACGCCAAATCACCGCTACTGGGTCATTTGAGCCAGTGAGAACCAGTTGAATACCATATCTGGCCTCCTCTCCAGAATACTATTATTACTTCTGCCATAGTTTAGGACTTTTCTGGCAACTCCTGATTTATTATCCTTTTTTTTTTTTCTTATCAGGCCCTGTAGGCTGATTCCATCTTTGGAACTGCTACTTCTTCTTCATTTACAGCAGTGTTGCTTTGAAATAAGAGCTCAATCACTGTTCAGTTCAGTATAAGCCACCTAATGTATTAAATTACTTCAAATATAGTCCTTGAGTTGTCAAGCACTCAACTTGAGATAATCTAAAATGAAGTAAACCAATTAAGGAGATAGTGACTGCATTATATAAAATGAGAGCAAACCCCATGGTCAGCTAACATTGATGATGTTATCTATGTCTTCAAGCAAACAACCCAATCAGAGAGCAACAAGAACCGAACAGTTCAACCCTGAGCTACAAATATTCTGTTGGCAGTGGCTGCAATGATAGGCAGTTATATTTTTGAATGGGAGCTGTTCTGTAGATTGCTAGAGCTGAAATGGTTAATGAACTCTGTAGGTTATTCATTGCATTGGGGATAATATAAGATGGAAAATAACAGTCATTTGAAGGATCACTACAAATTTAATCAAAGTTGAGTCCTTGAAAGTTCATATTGGCACTTGCTTACTTATTGCAGCCCCAAACAGCAGTCCTTTTTATTGTTTGGGTTTTGATGCATGAAGGCACATCGTATTTGTAAGTTCTTCATAATCTCTTTTGGTTTAAAACATTGTTTGTATTGTATATGGCAGGGTGGACAACTAATTTTTCCAGGGGGCCACATGAGGAACTGAGACTGTTGTGGAGAACCAATAGTTCTTGGCTGTGCTCTGCTCATTGGACCATGTGTCAGCTTTGGAAGCCATATTAGCACCAGGTGCTTCCACACTGCTGCATTTTTGTGCCTGGGAAAATGGGAGCGGGGAATTTCTTGAAGCGTATGTGGTTAGACATAACAGCATTCTTCTTCTAGGTCAAAGTCATGTTATATCTGTACCTGGCTGAGGAGTGGTTGAGGGGACATCTCAAGTTGAGATGGGTGGTGATTGGGGCATATGATTCAGTGAGGGGTGCAGCAGGTGGATTTGTAATTACTTTTTGAAGGGAAACCTGGAACTTTCAGATTCAGGATTTCCCAGATGTGCCAGTTTACTACTCTAAATAAAGGCACCTTTGAGAAGATGTCTATCTCAGAGTTATCTGTTGGAGTCAAGGTTTTCTGGAATGCTGACCCCCATGCTTCAACCAAGACAATAGTGAGTGTCTGATCCTGGGATGCCTCACATGATGACTGCTGCTTCAGGCACAGTCTCACCTTCCTGCAGCTACCAGTCAACTGAAGGAGTACAAAGCAATGGGCAGGGTGGACCTGACTGGGCTCCTTTTCCCATTGTGGCATACTTACTTACATTTGATTTCTAATTTCTAATTGATCTTATGTGGCTTGGACAGGGTCAGCCAAAGAGTCAGACATGGCCCAGGAGGAGGGAGAATAAAATGCCCAGATCTAGTTGATGGGATTAATTAGTGGGCAACTTTCTTGCTGGAAAGTGGTATTCAAATAAATATGATTTTTGTAGTTTATAATCTAATCTGCAAAGAAACAGATTCTCCTTTGATAGTAATTGGTTGCATTATTCCAGAAATGTTGCTTTCAGGCACAATCAACTTTTTGGCAATTGCCTGAAAATGTTTTTATGGGATTCCTTCATTGGTATCTGCAGAAGGGGGGCAGGAAGGATAAGGAACAAAATGTATTACCTGACATTGTCATATATACATTCCCTCATTTATCTGTTGTAGTTTTATTAACATTACTGTAAAAAAGATGGAACTTCCACTGGGATGTAATGATTCACATTTTGATGTAAAGCCCATGTCACATTGAACCAACGGATGCAAAGAGGATGTAAAACGGACAAAAAAGCTTGCGATCCGTTGGAAAACGCGATGTATCCGTTCTGTACTCACCGCCTCCATTTTGCTTCCTCTATATCCGTCCAGCATCCGTCTATTGACGTTTCATCTGCTCAGAAAGTTTTGGGCTTCCCAAAACTTTTGCGCGGAAAATGTATCCAATGCGTCCGTTCTGCATCCGTTACGCATCCGCTATATCCGCTAGGCATCCGCTACTCATCCACGCAACTTGCATCCGCTCGGACGCAGGGAGGAAGCAGAACGGACGCAGAATGGATGCAGAACAGATGCAGCATGGAAACAAAGCATTTAAAACAGAAAAAACGGTTGCAGAGGGGACCTATGTCGGATATTAAGGATGCCTAGAGGATGCCTAGAGGATGCCTAGCGGAAAACCTATATTTCCCATAAAAAGGGGGAGCAACTCATCTGCATCTCACTTTCAGAACAGCAACCCTGCTGTGCAGACCTCTGCAGCCTTCATCTGACTCTTCCTCTTCCACAGCATCCAGTCATGCCCACCGTGGATTGCAACAAAGTCCTTTCGGCAGCCACCATCGTTCTGCAACAGTGCAAAGCCATCTGCAGGCTCTGTGAACTCTACTGCGAGAAGAAAAAGAGGCAGCCAAAAAGAGTCTGGGTCCAAAGATGGTTCGCCAGAAGAGCAGAGGATGGACTGTGAAGCAAGCTGCTGGTGGAGCTCAGGAACGAAGACACTCGGGTGTTCTAGAACTTCATGAGGATGCCTCCAGCCATGTTTGACGAAGTTGTGCAGCGGCTGACACCCGGTTGACCAAGCAGAGCACCAGCTTCTGCCCCAGCCTGGAACCTGGGATCAAGGTGGCACTCACTCTGCGCCACCTGGCCTCCGAGACCACCTACAGGAGCATGCAGTACGGCTGGAGGGTGCCATCAGCATTGTGGTCAGAGAAGTGGTGCAGGCCATCATCGAAGAATACAAGGAGGAGCTCCTCCAGTACCCCTCCACTGAAGAAGGATGGAAGAAAGTTGCAGAGCAGTGGTTTCAGAAGTGGAACTTCCCCCACACCATTGGAGCCATAGATGGCAAGCACGTGGTCTGCAAATCTCCACCCAACTCAGGGTCCACTTATTTCAACTCCAAGGGCTTCTTCAGCATCATCCTCTTCGCCATGGTCGATGCTGACTACAAGTTCATGTACATCGATGCTTCAGGCAACGGGTCAGCTTCAGATGCCCAGGTATACAACGCCAGTGTCCTCAAGGAGGGGCTGGAACGCAACCTCATCATGGGCTTCCCAGATCCAGACCTGCTGCCCAACAACACGCAAGATGTGCCCTACTTCATCGTGGGAGATGACGCCTTCTCCCTCACAACTGACCTCATGAAGCCCTACACCTCCAGACGCCTCACCCGTAAAGAGAGGATCTTCAACTACAGGCTGTCCAGGGCAAGGCAGGTGGTGGAGAATGCCTTTGGCATCCTGGCCAACAGGTTCCAGGTACTTCTCACCACCATGCAGCATAGCCCAGAGACTGTGAGGAGGATCATGGAAGCTTGCTGCATCCTGCACAATCTCATGCGCACCCGCTACCCAGTGTTACAGGACAGGCTTGTGGACCGTCAGCAAGGCAATGGGGACATGGAGCCTGGGGAATGGAGGCAAGGGCGAAACCTGATCGACACTGTGGATGTGCAAGGCCCCAACAGAGCCTCACATGAAGGGAAGAAGCAGCGCAACCTCCTGAGATACTGGTGCAACCACCCAGCTGGAGCAGTGGAGTGGCAAGACAGGATGGTAGATGCTTAATGGATGCTTCCTTCAGCCTGTCTCATCACACGCAGGAGATTGGGCCATGTATGTTGGGTGGGCCTACAATGAACAGGGCGTTTAATAAAGAGTTGTGTTTATGTTGACATGTGTGGATGATTATTACATTATTATTGATAATAAAGTGCCATAGGTGTTGCACCTGGGAGGGTGGACCATATAGCCCCACTATGCTTGCGCTGGAAGTTTATCTATCCCACAGCTATTACCCATTCCAAAGGTATCCCTGCTCATTCCTCAGGTATCCCTGCCCACCCCACTGCTTTCTTAACCCATCCCACAAGCATGCAAAGGCTTAAACCATTTCTAAAAGTTTCCACCAAGACTTTATTAAAAAAAAGAAATGAAGCAAGTGTGTGAATCAAAAATAGACTTTATTAACAACAAGCTATAAGACAAAAATGACTCTCTGGCACTCCTCTTGGTCGCTCAGTCTCAGGGGTGAACGGTCCAGTTGATGTGGAGGTGGCCTGTGCGAGAGTGCTTTTCACCAGCTCCTCCAGAAGCAAAAGCAGCAGAAGCGCCAGCCCCAGAAGAACGAGCCCATGCTGCAGAAGCCCCAGGAGAACCAGAGTGAGGGCCAGGGGGCGGGATGGTAGCCCTGTCCCTCTTGCCAGGGCTGGCAGCAGATGGCTGAGGCTTGCTGTGCTTCCACATGGTTGTGGGGTTGCTGGCTGGCAGGGAGGCTGGCAGGAACCAAGGGTGGCAGGAAGGCTGGCAGGGAGGCAGGCACCAAGGCTTGCAGGCAGGCAGACAGCAAGGCTGGCAGGCAGGCTGGCAGGCAGGCAGGCACCAAGGCAGGCACCAAGGCTGGCAGGAAGGCTGGCAGGCAGGTAGGCACCAAGGCTGGCAGGAAGGCTGGCACCAAGGCAGGCACCAAGGCTGGCAGGAAGGTTGGCAGGCAGGCACGCACCAAGGCTGGCAGGAAGGCTGGCGCCAAGGCTGGCTGGCAGACATGAACCAAGGCTGGCAGGAAGGCAGGCAGCAAGGCTGGCAGGCAGCAAGGCTGGCATCAAGGCTTGCAGGCAGGCTGGCAGGAAGGCTGGCAGCAAGGCTGGCAGGGAGGCTGGCAGCAAGGCTGGTAGCAAGGCTGGCAGCAAGGCTTGCAGGCAGACATGCAGGCAGGGCAGGCAAGGCAGCCAATCCGTCCGGCAGCAGGTCTTTCCTCTGAATGGCGACCTGCTTCCGAGCTGCTTCTGTTATATCCGCGGGGCTGACGCAATGCATCCTCCCCGCATGCGCAATCAATGCCAGGCATCCATTAGGCTTCCGCTGTGCATCCGCTGTGCATCCGCTGTGCATCCGCTGTGCATCCGCTTCATCCGCTAGGCTTCTGCTCTGCATCCGCTCTTTCCGTTCTGCGTCTGGTTTGCTGCAGCCCCCCGGAAGCCTAGCGGACGTGCCATCTGCTCCCATCCACTTCCATCCGCTGGGCTTCCGTTCCACATCCGCTTTGCATCCGCCCTGCGTCCTCCCCCCGTCTGTGTTATCTGCTCTGGTTATGCAAATTTTTGCCCCTTTTGAGAGCGGATAACAACAGATGGAACATTTTGCTCGTCCGCTGTGTCCTTTTTGCATCTGTTGGCCAGTGTGACATGGGCTTTATAATGGTTAGATAATGCTGCTTATGGATTCTATATAAGCATTTCTCTCACTAAGAACTTGTTGTCACCCAGTTTGTAATAACTGGATGTTGGTGAGAACTTTAGAGTTTTTAAAGACGAATATCAATTTTGAATAAACACTGGAACACTCTCCAGAATTATCTCAATAATGCAGGAATACTGGGTAGGTTATTTCAGGATGTGTCCGGTAATAGGAAAACATTTATAAAACAAAATTTAAAAATCTTACCCAGACTGGAATTGGGTATATCTAGTTTAATGGAAAGAAGAACTAGGGGTGATATGATAGCAGTGTTCCGACATCTCAGGGGTTGCCACAAAGAAGAGGGAGTCAAGCTCCCTCTTCTCCAAAGCACCTGGGGGCAGGACTGGAAGCAATGAGTGGAAACTAATCAAGGAAAGAAGCAACAAAGAACTAAAGAGAAATTTCTTGACAGTTAGAACAATTAATCAGTGGAATAAATTGCCTCCAGAAGTTATAAATGCTCAAGCACTGGAAGCTTTTAAGAAAAGATTGGATAATTATTTGTCTGAAATGGTATAGGGTTCCCTGCTTAAGCAGGGGGTTGGACTAGAAAGCCTCTATGGTACCTTCCAACTCTATTCTACTCTTTCCTTAGGAACCAGTGATTTATTTGATAAATCAGAACTTTGTTGCTCTTCTTTTTATAGCACAGAGTAGAACATGCTAGGTGTTCAAGAATAGGCCCTTTCTTCACATTCATCTTTGAAGTTAATTTTTAAACTAATATCCTAATCCAGGTAGCAGCAAGAGAGTTTTACTTTATCCCATCTGTTTCAGACTCTTTCTATCACTTTCTCTCTGCTGGTCAATCGGGGTCATGCTAATGCTTATGCTAGCTAATGCTAGTGCAGCTTAACTATACAGTCCCTTGCATATTGCATGCATATTAGTATGATCATATGTTATTTTTCCTTCTGATACTTTCTTCTCTCATTTGCCCAGTTGAAGAGTCTGTGCAAGTTACTTTTTTTTAAACTCCACTTTGTATCAAGCAGTGGAATCAAATTACATTCTCATGCAAGAACTTCAGTAAAAGTGTGAATACATAAGACTTTTAAATTGTTTCATTGTATTTCCCATTGCAAATGTAATTCTTATTATGTTCACAGCAACCTCTAATTTCTCTCTCTCTTTGTTTTCTTCCATTCAATCATGTCCAATTCCCTTCAGTTTATTTGGCAAGGTTTTTCAGAAGTGGTTTGCCATTGCCTCATTCCTAGGGCTGAGACAGCCTGAGAAAGCCATCTAGCTGACTTTTTAGACTAAGGTGGGACTAAAATTTAGTTTCCTAGGTTCTAGCCTGATGTCTTAACCACTACATCAAACTGACTTTCTATTTTCTCCTATATAAAGGTTTATTTGTTATAATCAGTCCACTACTCAGTCAAAGTATAAGTCTCAATCCTTCTTCTGTTTGTATCTCCTACCTATCATGCAGCTGATCTTCTGAATATTTTATCTATTATGCTGCTTTTTGTAAAATTTTGTATTTTATTTGCTAAATATTTTTTCATCCACATTTTCCCCAGTATACAGATTTATGTGTTAATTTCCCTAATGCATTCTTTTAAACACACATTTTAAAATAAAACATCTGCAATGTAAACTTCTGAGAAGCTTTAAGTATCAAAGCATAAGTGAAATGAAGTGCAGGCCAATCTCTTCCCTGTTCATATATGCTGTACTGATGGCATGATGCAAAGAACTCTCTTTTAGCTTAATTTATTTCATAAAAAAGAGGAAAAAGAAAGGGTGAAACAGGCAAAAAAAAAACAATAGTTACAAGTAAATATGAGGTTAGCGTTTAGTCAGAGATCTTTATGAAAATCTAATTTGTTTCTTACATTTCTAGGTAATGAGATATGTATATATATCTCTTATCACTCCACCTGATATTTTCCCAGTCAAACAGTTAATTGCAACCATTAATAGAGGAGCAGTTAGTACAGTATGCAGCTTACACTTAAGCACCTGTCACACTGCACCAACGGATGCAAAGAGGATGTAAAACAGACAAAAAAGCTTGCCATCCATTGGTTAACGCGATGTATCCATTCTGTAACTCACTGCCTCCGTTTTGCTTCCTCTCTATCCGTCCAGCATCCGTTCATGGACATTTCATCCGCTCAGAAAGTTTTGAGCTGCTCAAAACTTTTGAGCGGAAAATGTATCCAATTCATCCATTCTGCATCCGCTAGGCATCCGTTCTGCATCCGTTCCGCATCCGCTATATCCGCTAGGCATCCGTTCCGCATCCGCGCAACTCGCATCCACTCGGACGCAGGGAGGAAGCGGAACGGATGCAGAACAGATGCAGAACGGATGCCTAGCGGATGCAGCACGGAAACAAAGCATTTAAAACATAAAAAACGTTCACAGAGGGGACCTATCTCAGATATTAAGGATGTCTAGAGGATGCCTAGAGGATGCCTAGGGGCAAACCTATACTGCCTATAAAAAGGGGGAGCAACTCACCTGCATCTCAGTTTCAGTCCAGCAGCCCAGCTGTGCAGACCTCTGCAGCCTTCATCTGACTCTTCCACAGCATCCAGTCATGTCAACCGTGGATCGTAACAAAGTCCTTTTGGCAGCCACCATCCTTCTGCAACAGTGCGAAGCCATCTACAGGCTCTGTGAACTCTACTATGGGAAGAAAAGGAGGCGGCCAAGAAGTGTCTGGGTCCGAAGATGGAACAGAAGAAGAGCAGAGTACGGACTGTACAACAAGCTGATGGTGGAGCTGAGGAACGAAGGCCCTCGTGCATTCCAGAACTTCATGAGGATGCCTCCAGCCATGTTTGATGAAGTTGTGGAGCGGCTGAGACCCAGGTTGTCCAAGGCAAACACCAACTTCTGGCCCAGCCTGGAATCTGGGCTCAAGGTGGCACTCACTCTGCACCATCTGGCTTCAGGGACCTCCTACAGGAGCATGCAGTACGGCTGGAGGGTGCCACACAACACCATCAGCATTGTGGTCAGAGAAGTGGTGCAGGCCATCATCGAAGAATACCTGGAGGAGCTCCTCCAGTGCCCCTCCACTGAAGAAGGATGGAAGAAAGTTGCAGAGCAGTGGTATCAGAAGTGGAACTTTCCACACACCGTTGGAGCCACAGATGGCAAGCACATGGCCTGCAAACTCCAGCCAAGTCGGGGTCCACTTATTTCAACTACAAGGGCTTCTTCAGCATCGTCCTCTTCGCCATGGTCAATGCTGACTACAAGTTCATGTACATCGATGCTTCAGGCAATGGCGCATGTTCAGAGGCCCAGGTATACAACACCAGTGACCTCAAGAAGAGGCTGGAACACAACCTCATGGTGGGCTTCCCAGATCCAGACCTCCTGCCCAACGACACGCAAGATGTGCCCTACTTCATCGTGGGGGATGACGCCTTCTCCCTCACAACCTACCTCATGAAGCCCTACACCTCCAAATACCTCACCCGTGAAGAGAGGATCTTCAACTACAGGCTGTTCAGGGCAAGACGGGTGATGGAGAACGCCTTTGGCATCCTGGCCAACAGGTTCCAGGTACTTCTCACCACCATGCAGCATCACCCACAGACCGTGAGGAGGATCGTGGAAGCTTGCTGCATCCTGCACAATCTCATGCGCACCCGCTACCCAGTCTTGCAGAACAGGCTCATGGACCTCCAACAAGGCAATGGGGACATGGAGCCTGGGGAATGGAGGCAAGGGCGAAACCTGATTGACACTGAGGATGTGCAAGGCCCCAACAGAGCCTCACGTGAAGGGAAGAAGCAGCGCAACCTCCTGAAACACTGGTGCAACTCCCCAGCTGGAGCAGTGGAGTGGCAATAAAGGATGATAGATGCTTAATGGATGCTTCCTTCAGCCTGTCTCATCACACGGATGAGATTGGGCCATGTATGTTGGGTGGGCCTACAATGAACAGGGCATTTAATAAAGAGTTGTGTTTATGTTGACATGTGTGGATGATTGATTACATTATTATTGATAAAAAAGGGCCATAGGTGTGGCACCTGGGAGGGTAGACCATACAGTCCCACTATGCTTGCCCTGGAGGATTATCAATCCCACAGCTATCTTCACCCATCCCACAGGTATCCCTGCCCATCCCACTGCTATCTTTACCCATCCCAAAGGTATCCCTGCCCATCCCACTGCTATCTTTACCCATCCCAAAGGTATCCCTGCCTATCCCACTGCTATCTTAACCCATCCCACAAGCATACAAAGGCTTAAACCATTTCTAAAAGTTTCCACCAAGACTTTATTAAAAAAAAAGAAATGAAGCAAGTGTGTGAATCAAAGATAGACTTTATTGAACAACAAGCTGTAAAAGAAAAATGACCCAAGTCAAGTGTCCAAATAAAGTCCACAGGTAGCCAGCCAGCCAGTCTCTGGCACTCCTCTTGGTCACTCGGAGGTGTGCCCAGTCTCAGGGGTGAAGGGTCCAGGTGCTGTGGAGGTGGGTGCTGCTGGAGTGCTGGTCTGAAGCACCACTGGGGTGCCTGGCCCCGAGAGGACAACAGGTGACGGTGTGTTGAGAAAGCTATCGGACAGCTGGCTCAGACCCATGATGCTGAGAGCTTCTTCCTCCATGCCATGTGGTGTCAGCCCCAGTACTGATGACAGATGTACTGAGGCCGAGCTTGGCTGTGGGGTGGAGGAAGGAGTAGTGTAGTGGGGCTGTCTGGTTTACAGCGGGGTGAGGACTGGCGTGGGTGGCATCGGTGCTGTGGGTGGCATCGCTGTCATCGGTGGCATCATTGGCGTGGGTGGCATCGGTGGCATCGGTGCCTGGACTGGGAAGGGCTTCTGCCTTTGCTGCTGGACCTCCTGGTAGCCATAGCCCTGGTAGTTGAGGGGCTGTGGGAAGCCTTGGAATGGGAGGGACATCACCTGGGGTGGAAGAGCAGACCTGGACTGGGTGGGAGCAAGTTCCTCTGGATCTGGAGGGTTGTGAAGCAACTCGGTGATCCAGTCCTTCACCACCTGGTACTGGGGTTCCTCCATGTCTCTGAGGGTCTGGTTGACATAGGAGAGGAAGGGCTTGCGGTTGGAGGATGAGGAGTCAGTGTGGACCAGCTGAGAGAGGAGATCTATGCTGGTGCGGATGATGTCCCTGATCTCCAGCAGGACAGTGTGGCTCTGCCCCTCCTGCTGTCTGGCTCTCTGCCTTTCTGTGGAGGTAGAGCTGGGGGGGGGTGGATGCGGCTACGGCTGTGGTGGACGCGACGTTTCCTTTCTCCCACCGCACCAGGGAGTCTTCCACGCGCTCCACCATGGTTACAACACCTGTCCGCGGGTTCTCCGCCATGTCACGCTCCACAGAAACCTGCCCAGAGACAGGGACTGACTCTCGGCCGGAAGAGGATTGGCTCTCAGCAGGCTGCTGGAGAGCGAGGGTTGTGAGAGGGGCTGCTCCTTGGTGGTGGATCTCACCCTCCAGGAAGCTGCACCTGGCCATGACGTAGGTCTCTCTGTCCATCAACTTAACCGTGGCCTGGCCAGATTTCTTCAGGTGGAGCTTCCCGTACCAAGTGTGCATGTGCTTCCACCAGCCGAGGAGCACCTCCGAAGTGTAGCCCATACTCTCCGCCTTCTCTCTCCAAGCAGTCTACTTCCTTTTGGTGTCCCTTCTGCCACAGATAGTCATTCTCTCTCAGCCACTCCAGCACCTCATCCTCGTGTTCCTCCTCAATATAGTATTGCCTCCTCTCCCGTTGTTGCATACGCCTCTTCCTCCCTTTGGCAGGACCAGATGGACCCTCATCAGAGGGGCTTCCAGGTTGTAGGGGCTGCTCCTCCAAACCACCAGCAGCAGCAGCACCAGCAGGATCATCATTATCATCATCATCATCAGCAGCAGCAGCAGCAGCAGGATCATCATCATCATCATCAGCAGCAGCAGCAGCAGCAGCAGCAGGATCATCATCATCATCAGCAGCAGCAGCAGCAGCAGCAGCAGCACCAGCAGGACCAGGATCAGCAGTAGCAGAGTAAGGACCTGCAGCCCCAGCAAGACCAGGCTCACGAGCAGGACCAGGAGCACGAGCAGGACAAGCAGGATGAGCAAGTCCAGGAGCACGAGCAGGACCAGCAGGACCAGCAGGACCAGCAGGACCAGGAGCAGCTTCAGCAGAATAAGCACCAGCAGAAGCATCACTGCCAGGAGCAGCGCCAGCAGAAGCTCCAGCACCAGAAGAGCGAGCCCAAGCAGCAGAAGCCCCAGCAGAAGCAGAGTCAGGGACAGGGGGCGGGAGGGTGGCCCTGTCCCTCTTGCCAGTGATGGCAGCAGGTTGCTGAGGCTTTCGCTTCTTCCCCATGGTTGTGGGGTTGCCGTCTGGCAGGGAGGCTGGCAGGGAGGCTGGCAGGCACCAAGGCTGGTAGGAAGGCTGGCACCAAGGCTGGCAGGAAGGCTGGCAGGCAGCCAGGCACCAAGCCTGGCAGGTAGGCAGGCACAAGGCTGGCAGGAAGGCTGGCAGGAAGGCTGGCAGGAAGGCAGGCAGGCAGGCATGCATGCACCAAGGCTGGCAAGCAGACTGTATGGCAGGGAGGCTGGAAGGCAGGCTGGCAGCAAGGCTGGCAGGCAGGCAGAGAGCAAGGCTGGCAGGGAGGCTGGCCAGGAGGCTGACAGGAAGGCTTGCAGCAAGGCTTGCAGGCAGGCATGCAGGCAGGCAGGGCAGACAAGGACTCGATGTATCCGGCAGCAGATCTTTCCTCTGAGTGGTGACCTGTTTGGGAGCTGCTTCCCTTTATATCCGTGGGGCTTACGCAATGCAACCCCCCGCATGCGCAATTAATGCTCGGCATCCGTTCGGCTTCCGCTGTGCATCCACTAGGCTTCCGTTCTGCATCCGCTTCATCCGCTGTGCATCAGCTGTGCATCCACTTCATCCGCTCGACATCCGCTCTGTATCCATTGTATCCGTTCCGCATCCGCTTTGCTGAGGTCCCCCGGAAGCCTAGCAGATGTGCCATCCACTCCCATCTGCTTCCATCCGCTGGGCTTCCGTTCCGCATCCGCTTTCCATCCGCTCTGCGTCCTCCCCGCATCCGTTCCTTTCCGTGTTATCCGCTCTGGTTATGCAAATTTTTGCCCCCTTTGAGAACGGATAACAATGGATGGAACATTTTGCTCGTCTGTTGTGTCCTTTTTACTAACTTTTTGCATCCGTTGGGCAGTGTGACAGGGCCTTTAATAATCCTGAGTGATTTATCTCTGGACTTTTGCTGGTTGTGCTTCATTAATCTAGAAACATAAGATCTGTTCAGCTTGTGCAATGGAATAGCCATCAAAATACACAAGGTAGGATTATTAAATGCAATATATATTTGTGGTGTCAGCTTTACTTGGTTTTTACATGTTTTGGACTATGTTTGCTTCTAATGAAAAAAAAGCTAGTTATTTGTAATGCATTTAAGCATGTCAGTGCAACTCAATATATAATTGCTGACAAACAAACTTAACCAATTTACTGGGCTTTGAGATAAGAGGCACATGCTAATCATTCAGAGGTTGGTTAAAAGAACTTTCCTCTTGAGAATGGAAATGAAGGGGGGTAGGGAAAGTCAGGTTGGGAAACATAAATTAGAGGATTGGAATTTCAGTAAAATATTCATTGTATTTAATAATCTAAAATATATGAATGGACTGGAAAAAGAACACAATAATAATCTTTTGAAACATAATTCATGTTGTATGAAAACAGTGAAAATAAATTTACAGAAGCTGAGAGGCTGCTGAAAACATTCATTTTACATGTAACAGGAGTTGTCTTGCAAGAAGCTAGACTCCTGATCCATCTCATTTAGTTGTGGCATTAGCTAGCAGTGAGTCTCCAAGGCAGCATTTTTTTCAACCAGGACAGATTGAAGATGTGTGGACTTCAACTCCCAGAATTCCCCAGCTAGCATTCAAGTTGCCAAGGCTGAGAAATGCTGCTCTAAGAGATGCCACTTGGGCCTGCTAAATTTAAATTGTGCATACTCACCCAATGAGTACCCTTGCTATCTTCCATTGTCTATTGTCAGCATAGACAAATCTCCTAATATGATTAGAAAAGAGTAGGAGGCATAATACTAACATGCTATCCTTAGGAAAACAGTGAATCCAAGAACATCAGTAGCATGAAATTTGATGTGGTATTCAGATGGTTGCACTAAATTGGTGAATTTAGTGAATCTTATTGTTTTACTGATTACAAGTAGATTTATTCTACAAACAAATAGCAACAGTTTGTATATTATTTGAAATTATTCTGAATAATCTTACAAAATGTTCATTTTAAATCTGGTCCCATTGTGAGGGATTATTTATGCCGTAAATAGTTTTTTATTTATCCAACTTTACTTCTGAACTATTGCCTAATCTAGAGAGCAGGAACTGCTCAGAAGTAGAAACACGATGTCCATCAATACTAATCAACTTTTTGTCATTAAGTGACATCTTTAACGGTTGTTCATTTGGATTGAAATGTGCATCTGGGGAAACTACAAACATTTAACATTTAAGTACACATTTATTTATTTAATAAAACATAAATATCACTTTTTAAATATTTAAATATTAAACATTTAATATTCATATTACCTCAAAGTAATTATTCAACTACCTCAAAGTAATTTTGTGTTTGAGAAAAGTATGTTGGAAGAACTGTACCTGTTCCGTCCGGAAAAACGCGAGGTAGACCGGGTTCCAACAGTAAAAGTCTTTATTTTCAACAGTAAAGATAAACGGAACAGTTTGGCTCTAGCCGCGGCAGCCTTTATATACGGCTTGCCTGCCGGCTTGTAGCCAATGACATTAGTTTAATTTAACCGCCTTTTGGCGGTTCCTTTGGATTGGTTCCTAGTGAACCAATCCCTATGCCGGCTTTCTTAGCCAATCATATTAGAGGATTTGGAGTAAACTATTTTTATACAGAACACCCCTCCCCTGTTGGTTTAGTCCTACGTGGTGACACAGTCGCGCAGGTAGGTGGGGCTTCTTCTGATTCTACTGGACTTGCGCGGTTCATTTTCGCTGGAGACTTCAACCGGTTCAGATGGGGTTGCTGTCTCTCCGGTTCTTCTCCATGGAACCGCCTGGAAGGGTGAGTCAGCCATTTTGCTACTGCTTGAGTTTCTCAGGCCGGTGGTTTTGCCGCTCCCTCCTGGTTTTTCCGGGCAGGTCGAGCTGGCTTGGCTGGCCCCTTCATCTGGATTTTTCCCGCAAGTCTCATCTAACCGTAAGTTTCCTTTTTGCTCTTTTTGATTGTTCAGATGTTCTGGGTTTATTTTAAAAAGTTCTTTATTATTTTCTTGTATTTCCCCCCCCTCTTTGGTTTTATTTTCGTCGTTTTTTATTATTTGTGGTTGTGAGTTTGTATTTCTTTCAATGTTTCGGGAACAAAGCTGGTCTATGTGCCCCTTCCATTCCCTGCCATCTACGGTTAGTCGGTAGGACCGGGGTCCTGTGATTTGTGTGATTGTGCCTGGAAGCCATAAGGAGTCCCCGGTGAAATTTTTTGTGTAGACTAGGTCGCCGATTTCAAATGTACGGAAACGGCTGGAGGAGTCGGGGAGTCTTTCCAAGGTATAATTTGGGTGCAACCTGTCTAATTTCTAAGTTTTCTTCCCATTAATAATTCTGCCGGGCTCTTGTTGGTTACAGTGCTGGGTGTGATATGTTGGAGGGTGAGTAGGCGGTTAATTTTATCCTGGACGTCCCCAAGATCCATTCTCTCTAAACCCTCTTTGGTAAACCTGACCATTCTCTCCACCCTACCATTTGCAGCCAGGTGGGCCGGTGCGGTTAGTGCATGGCGTATACCTAGGGAGGGTAGGTATTGTTCAAATTGGATGGCTGTTAATTATGGCCCGTTGTCGGACACTAGGACATCCGGCAATCCATGGGTTGCGAAGAGTTTGTTAAGTTGTTTAATGATTGCCTCAGTTGTCGTAGATGACATTACTACAACTTCCAGCCAATTTGAGTATGCATCTACGACAATTAAAAAAGTATGTCCCCTAGTAGGACCCGCGAAATCAATGTGGATCCGAGACCAGGGGCCTCGTGGGGTCTCCAAGTCCCTTATGGGTGCTTGTGGTGGGGAAGGTCTGGTTTTCTGACATTTAGTACAAGTAGTAACCCAGTATTCGATGTCTTTATCTAAACCAGGCCACCAGACATAGCTTCTAGCTAGACTTTTCATTTTTACAATACCAGGGTGGCCTTCGTGAAGCATACCCAACACTGTAATTTGTAATTTAGGAGGGATTACCACCCAATCACCCCACAATAAACCTTTTTGAATTGAAAGTTCGGTTTGTCTGGTCCAGAAAGGTTTAAAGTTTTCAGTTTTTTGGTTTTCCAGCCAGCATTTACTTACCCAGTTTAATATGTGGGCAGTCATTGGGTCCTTTGCGGTGATTCTGGAGACATCGTTTGCAGATATTGGTAGTTTGGGGCATGTTTCTATTTGCAGGGTGGTCATTGTTGGCGCCGGGTCTTCCTCCGTCGTTGGCAACGGTGCTCTGCTTAATGCGTCTGCATGGGAAATTTGCTTCCAGGGACAATGTGTCAATGTGTAAGAGTATGCTGCTAGGAATTCTGACCATCTAGTCATTTGCGGGGATAAAATGTTCGGTGTAGGCTTGTTTCCCACCAGAATTCCTAGTAACGGTTTATGGTCCGTTATGATTAAAAATGTTCTTTCATAAAGGTATTCATGGAAGCATTTTACTCCGGCGATGATTGCCAGGGCTTTTCTGTCTAGTTGACTATAGTTACATTCTGTTTTAGACAGATTCTTTGAGTAATAAGTGACGGGTGCCTCTCTCCCATCTGGCAATTGGTGGCTCAGGATGGCACTGACTCCAAATGGTGAGGCATCGCAGGTGACCATCAATGGAAGTGTGTTACTAAACTGGATAAGAACGGTGTTTGATGTTAATAAATTTTTTATTTTCTGGAATGCTTTTTGCTCTCTATGACCCCAAGTCCAATTAGTTTTCTTATCCAGCAAACGGTGTAATGGTTCCGCTATTGTCGCTTTGTGGGGGAGGAATACATTATAGAAATTTATTAGACCCCAAAATGCCTGCAATTCCATTTTGTTTTTTGGCTGTGGTGCGTCTTTAATGGCTTTGATTTTTTTTTTTCAGTAGGGTGTATACCCTCTCCATCAATTAATTAGCCCAGAAATTCGATGCGATCAGTCATTAAGCAGCATTTTTCTTTTTTAACTTTCAGACCGGATTCTCTGAATTTTGCTAGTACATTTCTTAGTCCTTTTTCTAGTTGGGTCGTATCTTTAGCCAAAATCAGGACGTTGTCAAAATATGGTATGACCCCTTTTATTCCATTTAATAGGTGTTCCATGAGGCTTTGGAAAATGCCTGGGGCCACACTCACTCCAAACTGGAGTCTGTTACACTTGAATGCCCCTTTGTGAGTCATTATTGTCTGTGCCTCAGCCGTTAAGAGGTCTACTAGAAGCTGTTGGTAAGCCTTTGCTAGATCTAGTTTGCAAAAAAATTTCCTCCCCCGAGTGAGTGTAGCAAATGTTGTACGACTGGCACCAGGTATGCGCTTTGTTGCAGCGCATGGTTCAAGGTAGCCTTGTAGTCTCCGCAGATGCATACCGACCCGTCAGGTTTAACCGGTGTTACTATTGGTGTCTCCCATTTAGCATGGTCAACAGGTTCCAAAACCCCTTGGTCAATGAATTTGTTCAATTGTTCCTCTATTTTTGACTTTAATGCAAAGGGAACTCGTCTGGCCTTTAATCTTCTAGGGGCCACCTGGGGGTCTAAACTAAAGAAAATTGGGGTCCCCCGATACCTGCCCAGGGAGCCATCAAAAATGTCCTGGAACTTGTGGTTCAGGTTTTCTTCCCAGTCGGTTGCGGCCACTCGGTCTATTCCAGTCATTCCAATGCCCAATGGTGTGAACCATTTGATGTCCAGGAGGCTGGGTCGGTCTTGGTCGACTATTGTCAGAGGCAGGACTTCGACATGCTGCTTTTAAGCGACTCAGAAATGTCCTAGACCTACCACAGGGATTCAATTCCCTTGGTAGTCCTTCAGGGTTAATTTTTGTTTTTGGAGCTCTTTTAGCTTAATATTTGGGACCAGTTGTTTGATTGTGTCCCATGACACCATTGACAGGAAAGACCCTGAATCGACCTCCATCTCGTAGGGGCTGCCTTTGATTTTTATGATTATTTTAACTTTTTTTCCGCTTTCCGTCTGAGCGCTTCCGATAGTGACAGTTTGATGGGTCTTTTCTCGGTTACTGGCTCGTTTGTTGCGCTCCCTCTTTCTCTTGGCTTGTTTCAATTCAGCTTGTGGGGGAGAGTTACTGCGTCTGTTAGGGCTGTAATTTTTTTGATTCCTACAGACCTTCTCGATGTGTCCCCTTTTCTTACAAGCTCTGCAGATGGCATCAAGGAATCTGCAATCGGCTCGAGGGTGGTTTCCTCCGCAACCAGCGCATTCCCGCCAGCTTCTTTCTTCACGCCTTTTTTGGTTGGTGTATAGGTGGTGGACCTCATCGTCTTCCTCTCCGGATTCTGATGTCTCATCAAAATCTTCGTGATGTGTGGTGGCGTGAAATTGCTTCTTCCCTCTGGTTAGGCTCGCTTCGTCGTTGTTCACGTTCATTTGTTTCATTGTGGCCGCTGACTTTTTCACGGCTTCTGCAGCTGTGGCTTCTGCGTTTGCTTTGGCTACGGTTATGTTGGGTTTATTTAGCAACTTACTTTGTAAATTAGAGTCTTTTAAACCCAATACTACTCGATCTCGCATGGCTTCATCTAAGTTCAGGAACTCACATGCTCCCCCCAGTTGTCGGAGGGCTACCACAAAATCAGCGATGGTCTCACCTTCTTTTTGGTCCCTTCGGTAGAATTCGTGCCGTTTGATGAGATTTGACACTAATGGTGCATAATGAGCCTTCAACATTCGCTGGAGTTCAGGCCAGGTCATTTGCTTTACATCTCTGGGCTTCGCCAATGCCTTGGCCATTTTGAATATCATTAGTCTGCAATGCGTTAAGAAGACAGCCCTCTTACGCTGGTCTGAGATCTCTTCCATCTCATTACTTTCCAAGTACATTTGGAAACATTCTACGTAGGATTCCCAATCCTCTTCATTGGGGTTGAAGGGTGCGGGTGGTGCATTATTTCCGGCCATCGCTTCCAGCCTGGGTTTCAATTCGCTGCGTGCACAGTCTCATGTTTTTAGGATGATCCCACCTTCGTCGCCAGTGTTCCATCTGGAAAAACGCGAGGTAGACCGGGTTCCAACAGTGAAAGTCTTTATTTTCAACAGTAAAGATAAATGGAACAGTTTGGCTCTAGCCACGGCAGTCTTTATATGCGGCTTGCCTGCCGGCTTGTAGCCAATGACATTAGTTTGATTTAACCGCCTTTTGGCGGCTCCTTTGAATTGGTTCCTAGTGAACCAATCCCTATGCTGGTTTTCTTAGCCAATCATATTAGAGGATTTGGAGTAAACTATTTTTATACAGAACAGTACCCATGAAAAGGCTGAGTGAAAAAAAAAAAGATACTCTCTTAATCTACTGTATGCTTTTAAATGTTTTTTTACAAACACACTGTCTTTTTAAACTAATGTAGAGTTCAGAAATTTGATGCTGTTTTGTTTCAGTTTTTCTTTTAATTAAATAGACGGTGAAAGAAAAAAAGCATATCCAAATTTATTAAGAAAGAAAATGGAAAGAGGGAATGTTTATCTATACATCTATATCTATGTGAAAACTTTTCATAACCATTTCAGTAAATTGTAGTCATTTTACAATATAATCATATAGCTAATCTGTATTGAAGCAATCCATTTTTCACTTGCTAATAACTTTAATTCTGAAAACAATTAGTAGATACAGCTGTATGTTTGATTTTTCAACATTGAAGAATAAATCTTCTCACTGACAAAGTATGGCACAGACAATCGATTTTCTTTGTCCGAATGCCAATTTCCATTTGCTAGAGATACAGTGCAAAAGAACATGAACATCTGAAAATATTAAATCACAGTTGAGTTGATTTATGTAATAACTAGCTCTTGACAAGTAACAATTATCAGACATTGAACAAATTTATATTTAAATGAAGCATTGATCTCATTACAACTTCAGCAGCATGACAATTTACTCAACCCTTTTTTACATACAGTAAATGAAATGAAATCCAATAAATGCAAAATACAATTTGTTGTGGAATAAGATATTATCTAAGATCTAGTGACATTTTGGGTATTAATGTCAGAATTTTATCTTATCACCTAGGCAAAATAGGAACCTTAATTTTTATTCCATACAAACATTAAAGTTTGCATAGCAAATTGATTATCAACAGCATCTTATAAAGACTAAATTATATGTTTTTTTCTGTCTTAGAATTTAATAATCACTTGTGGTAGATTAAGTGTTTCTGAAACTGAAAATTACATCAGTACAAATTAAGAAGTCAATAGATGTTGCAACTACAGCTTGCTACTGAGCTTTATTAGGCAAATAATATTTATCTTTTGGAGGGTTAGAGTTAGGGATAAAAATTTTGTTTACAAATTAATTCTAAGTATGAATCAAAGCTTCCATCCAAATTTTCCAAAAATTAAAAAACAGCAACAGTTCCCGCCGCTGCTGCCGCTATTATTGGAGATGGCGCTGATGAGAGAGGGACAGCTGCAGTTCGGCCTGGGCACTTGGAATGCAGGAATGGGCTGCGCACTGGGACTTTTGCAAACTTGCAGAGCCCGAGGCTGGAGCACCAAGGGTAGCAGCAGCAGAGACGCTCACTCGGCTCTTCTCACACCCACCCAGCCACTCATGATTAAACCAAAACGCAGTGCGCAGCGCTTCCAGGTACCTCAAAATCTTTTTTTTTTCGTGTTGTTACAGGGACGGGGGAAAAGCAGGAGTGACTCAGATGCTGTTGTTGGAGACAGCGCTGGTGAGAGAGGTGCTAGCACCGGTGGGAACTGTGGAAACTATAGAGGCCTGAGGAGCAGCTGAAATGCTGCCAGACATCCATGCCGACTCCACCTGCCTGTTGACCCAGGTAAGGGAGGGGTAAGGGAGCCCTCCGTTCTCCACCATGGTGTTAGGAGTGGCTGATGGTAAAGCATAGCTGCCCGCGGGGCACTCCTAATGGCAAGTTCCCCCCACCTTCCCCCCCCCCAATTTCAGATGTTTTAAACTTGGCCTAAATTTGGGGGGAGGGGCTTAATTTCATTTTATGCTTAGAAAACCTCCTGGGTCTTCCTATTTGGGGGGGGGCGTATTGTTGGAGAAACACGGTATCTATCTATATATTTGAGTATGTAACATCAAGTTGGTGTTGACTCTCAGCAATCACAGTGCATCCATCATTTCTGTAATTTAGTCCATTCACTTTGTTTTGGTCTCCTCTTCTTTCCCCACAATCATAGACAAAAGCAAGGTTTTCACATAATGCTTTCAAAATATGATAAAGCGAGTTTGGTCATTTGTGCTTACAAATGAGAACTTGAATTTATTCATTCTATAATTTATTTGTTTTCTTAACCATTCACTCCATGGTTCTCAGCAGTGTTCTCTAATACTAAGGTTCAGAAACGTCAATACTCTGATAAAACTTGCTGAGATAGTCAAGTTAACCTGGTTGATTAGAAAAAAGATAACTATGTTTATTGCAACTGGAAATCCCTGGTGGATTTGGTATGTCAAACCGAAAAAAATTGAATATATTACCTATGGTTTTGATGGTACAGAAAGAAAGGAAACAGTCAAGGTATCTTTAGAAAAATAGGTAAATCTATAATTGTATTTATAAGTGCTGTAAGAAGATTGGAAGACACTTTTCCTTCTTTTCTTTTTTTTAATTCTACTTTCCCCCTTTTATGATTTATAGTCTAGCTTTTTCTTTTATTTGTCCCTTTTTCTTTTTTCCTTCTTAGGTAAAGGTAAAGGTTCCCTTTCAGACCTCAGGGACCACTAAAATCATAATTTTAAATCCCGCAGACCACTAAAATGATTTTTAAAAAAAGATAAATAGCATTTAGTGCAATATAAAAATGCAAATAATTTTTCTGCGGACCACCAAAATTTTCTCATGGACCACCAGTTGGTGACTGCTGAGCTATAGCATCTCTTGTTCCTTAGTCTTTTCTTCAGCCAGCATGAACATCTGGTGTCTCTTTTTCCAAATAGGATTGCAATTTGCATTGGAGATTTTAAGCATTATTTTGCTAGAATGTAAAATTAAAAATCTTATATGATAGTTTAAATGGTTTGTTAAGTGTTTGCTTTTGCTAATGATATGTGGATGTTCATATCTTTCAAACTGCTGGCCCCTGTGTCATTTTCCAAGTTAGCAGATATAGTTTGGTTAGAATCTTCTATTACATTCCATATTTATGTAGATAATAGGATAGTTACTCTATTGTAAACCAGAGGATATTTTGGTGTGAAGAATGGCAAGCCAACTATTTAAAATAAGTAATTTTCCTCTCTTATCTACAAAAGAAGAAATGATATATTATATCTGTCACAATATTATTATGATCATGATTCAAAATCAACTTCTTCCCTTTTCTTCCCCCCTTTCGGCTACCCTTCCATTCACTCTTTAAATAAGTCATTCAGATAAAAATGGAGCTGGAATAAAAGCTTTCTGTTAAGTTTTTTTTTCTCTTTGTAACTTGCTTTAAGAATTACTCCTTAAGCTAATGTTCTCGTCTGAAAATCATGCTCTCTGGAATTTGTATCATGGTGGCATATTTTTTATGCTATTATAACTCTATATGTCCATAATTAAACTGAGAATGTATGAATCAATGGTTTGGCTTTTCTTTTTTCTTAGTGACCTGTGAGGAGTTCTCTGGAAAAATAATTTTTGTTGCTGCTATGATTATAGTTGTACATATATTCCTCTAGAAATATCTCCTCTTGTAATGACAAGTGCATTCTTTTGAAAAATGACTAACCTGTACAGTGAATGTTAGAGGTAGTATCCATTTTTAAAAGTATAAGCTAAACTCAAGGAACTAAATGAAAGAAACAAG
The DNA here is from genome assembly GCA_015471245.1 of Laticauda colubrina. NCBI lineage: Eukaryota > Metazoa > Chordata > Lepidosauria > Squamata > Elapidae > Laticauda > Laticauda colubrina. Next base: position 6,547,489 of record BLBF01000041.1, read on the forward strand.
AAAAGGAATGGGAAGAAGGAACAAAGAGGCTAAAATGAAGACATTTGTTTCATGACACATGAAGGGGAAACAATTTTGTTTGTTATACTGGGTATTTCTAGACTTGAAAACCGGCTGTAGTTCAAATGATGGGTCACCAAAATTAATTTAGCTTTTCAAATATAATATGAGAGAAATGGCATGACACATTACCCAAGACGATGTCTTTTCTGATTCCTTAAAAGTTTTCTTCCATTGCCAAATAGATTCTACTTCTTATATCCTCATGTTCCTAATATTTTACAATTTCTTTCAAATTTTCTTTTGCTGGTACTTTGCCTTATATTTTGCTATCAGTTGATGAAACATCTGTGAAGTTCCCTCCAGTGATGGGATTCAAAAAATTTACTACCGGTTCTGTGGGCATGGTTTATTGGGTGTAGCGTAGCTTGGTGGGCATGGCTTGGTGGGCGTGGCAGGGGAAAGATACTGTAAAATTCCCATTCCCACCCCACTACAAGGGAAGGATATGGTAAAATCTCCATTCCTTCCCCACCCCATTAACCTGCTTTTCAGTTCCGTTCTCCTGTGCAGAGCAACAAAAGAAGACCCAGCCAATCATCTGGGACTCAGGAGGCAGCGAATAGATGAGGCCAGGACCAGTCAGAGGTGGTATTTGCCGGTTCTCCAAACTCCTCCAAATTTCTGCTACTGGTTCTCCAGAACTGGTGAGAACCTGCTGAATACCACCTCTGGTGCCCCCAGATATGAGACTTTTCAAGATGGCTACACCCACCCTGGCCATGCCCACCCTGGCCCCACGAGTTTAAATACAACCCTGATGTGGTCCTCAATGAAATCAAGTTTGATACCCCTGGTCTATACATTTATCACAGGTCATGTGATCTTCTGGTTTAAAACTAGTAGCTAACATAATTCAACAAGAGTGGCGATGGTTTACACTGGGAACTATTTCATGCTACCTGGCAGTCTGCCAATCAGCTGACTGGCAAGCAGTTAGAGAGCTTGATTGTTTTGAGAGAACTCTTTTCCCAGTTGTGATAGTTATTAATTTGATGATTGGTAAACTGCTGGGAATACTGTAGCTATGAAGGAGTAGAGTTTCTCGTGCAACAATATATGTTTTGTAACAATTTGCCAATCAGTATTATGATGATCCCTGTAGGGAATATTTCATTTGTGTGCATGCAAATATATTTGCTGCACCTGCCTGAACATGGCTGATTTTGGAAGCTAAGCAGGGCCAGGCTTGATTAGTACTTGGATGGGTGACTAATGTAGAATTCCAACATTGTAGCTAGACGCAGGAAATGATAAATGGAGAACTATTCTTGGGAAGAACAAATCTACCCAATTGGCATGTAAATACTACTGTATTTAGGTTCTTATATAGTGAGGTAGCAGGTGTAAATTATAAGTAGAGTTGTATATTACAATCTGGCACAAAGTGGGGGGGGGTTAAATTTAAAAGGTCTCTGGAAGTGTACAGTCTTCTTCTGCTGTAAAACATACTGATGGTTGGTTGAACCATTTCTTCTTGATCCTTAGATTGTGGTCAGCCTGAATCTCTTGATGCCTATAGCTCTTAGCTCTTAGCCTTTCTACCCAGAAATTCTGCCTTCAGTCCAGCTCTAGCAAGATACAACAAAAGGAGCTTTGAATCTTCTTGTTCCTAGTCCAGACTATAGAATTTAAGAAATCTGATATCAATTCTGATATGCAAGACTTAATTATAACTGGATGTGGCATATATGAATGACTGTAATAATACACTCCTTCTTAAAAATAATGAAACCAAAGTCTTTAGATATATAAAAAGGAGTTTTGTGGGGGAAAAGAAAATTATGAAAAAATGATGGAAATAAAAATAATGGAAGAGCACCATTACAGAGACAGGTCTCCAAATAAAATCAATGCAATCATCCAAGCTGAACTGATCATATATTCCTTCTTTGAGTAAGATCTTCCTTATTGCAGAGGAATCACTAGCTATTTGTTGGTAGAAAGGGCCATTATTTTTCCTTTTATTCTCCCTTCTGCTGAACTTTTACCTTCAGTTTTAGAAAATGTTAATAATTAAATGAAGGCTAGTCTCTTTCATATGATTGAATAAAAAAATAATTTTCCATCTATAACTTCCTGGACCGAGCAAAAAAAATTATAAATGGTTTAGGTGTTAAATCAGCTTTTATAGTAAGAACTGTTGATAGAATATAATGGCAGTTCAGTTTTCACTAGTTATGCAGCTGTATAAACGGTAGTTGATGTCAGAGGCTCAATTTTCAGTGTGAGATTAGTTTATTGGATGCCCAGTATGCTTATTAACTCAAACCAAAATCAGAATTTGTCACAATTTTTTCCTCTAATTTTTATAATTTAGGTTTATTACACATGCTAAGTGGCATTTACTTCATATTTTCCTAAAAGTTTAAAACAATAAGATCAAAGCATAACAAGTATTCTTTGTTCATAAAGGATATGAGCAGGGATACTTCAAGGTTTTTTTTTTTTTCTTTCTTATTCATTGATGTCTGTGGATGCTTTTCTGTCTTTATTTCTAGATGATTAGGTAGGATAAAGATTTCTTCTGACGGCTTGTGTCAGATTCTCGAGGCTTTGGCTCATCTCTGTTTCTTAGCTAAGGGAGCCAGTTTTGTCCAAAGATACTTCCAAGGTCATGTGACCAAAGAGCACGGAGTGCTATTACCTTCCCATCAAAGTGGTATTTATTTATCTACTCACATTTGCATGCTTTCAAACTGCTAGATGGGCAGGATCTGGAACAAGTAATGGCAGCTTACCCATTGTCTGGTGCTTTCAGTTGACAAGCCCAGCATCTTAACTGCTGAGCCAACACACCCCTCTCAGATTATTACGCATATTTATATTATTTATGCTTACTGTTATCATTATGGGGTGATTGTATGACCTAGTCATCATAGTTTGTTGCTATTCATCTTAATCAGGGCAACCTATCAACTGTTCTTCCAACTTCTAGAATACTTACTGTATAAGTGTGGGAAAAAAGAGACTCGAGACCCGCGTAATTTCGGCTCTTTATTGAAAGGTATAGATCTGTGCTGGACCTGCGAGCTGCAGCAGCCCTTCTTATAGAGCTTGCCGGCGGCTCACATCCAATGACAGCTCTCTGAATCTCCCGCGATCGGCACGGCCAATCGTGGTTGATTCTTTACTGACCAATCACTGTCATTCTTCCGTCCAATCACAGCACAGTCTGTCTTGACCAATCAGGTGAGGGTATTCCAAGAATGCTAATATGGAACAACCCTCCCCTCTTGGTTTGGTCCATCCTACATGATGTAGTTGCATAGGTAGGCGGGGCTTTTAACCTGCCTACTTGACCTGCGCAGCTCAGTTGTTGCGTGGTCTTCAGCCGGTTTGGATGGAATCTTTGTCGCTCCTGCTCTTCTACATGGAACCGCATAGGTTCCTGGAAGGGTGAGTCAGGCCTTTCGCTGCAACTCCCACCTGGTCTACTGGGCTTGGTTGAGCTGTCAGCTTCTCTGTTCACGGCTGGTCTTTCTGGGCTGGTTGAACTGGCTTGGCTGTTTCTTCCAGGCGAGGTTCCATGTGGGTCGTCTTCTGCTGGTTCCCTTCTGCTGCCATCGTTTGCTGGTAAGTGTTGTTGGTTTCTTTTTCTATTTATTGATGTTGGTGGTGGTTGCTCAGTTTGTGTCGGTTGGGCGTGTTTGGTTTGCTGCTGTGCTGTGGGAGGATTTTCTCCTTCCTTTTGGTAATTGTTTGGGGTTTCTCCCCCCCTCTAGTTTTTTTATTTTAGTCTTTTTGTGGTGTTTGTGCGTTTCTGGCATTGTTGGAGGTTGTTCGTGATCTTAGTTGGTCGATATGTCATTTCCAATTCCTTCCATCCTCCGTTTCCAGCCAGTATGACCGGGGACCTGTCACCTGGGTTATTATGTCAGGTACCCAGAATGGGTCGCCTGAAAAGTTTTTGGCATAAACAGTGTCTCCCGGGTTAAATGTGCGGTACCGACTTGACGAGTCTGGTGGTTTTTCAGAATTATATGTTGGGTGCAGTCTGTTTAGGTGGGATCAGAGTTTTCTTCCCATCAGGAGCTCTGCTGGGCTTTTATTGGTTTTTGAGCTGGGTGTTATTTGTTGTATTGTTAGTAATTTATTTATTTTCTTGTGCATGCTCCCTGCGTCCATTTTTTCTAGGGCGTCTTTCGTGTATCTGACCATTCATTCCCCCCGCCTGTTCGCCGCCGGATGAGTGGGCGCTGTCAATGCATGCCATATGCCCTGTTCAGTGAGAAATTGTTCAAATGCCAATGCCGTGAATTGTGGCCCGTTGTCAGATACTAGCAAGTCTTGTAGGCCATGGGTGGCAAAAAGTTTGGTTAGTTTTTTTATAACTGCTTCTGTTGTGGTAGATTGTATAATGCTTACCTCCAACCAGTTGGAGTAAGTGTCAACTGTGATTAAAAAGGTGTGTCCTTTTGTGGGTCCTGCAAAGTCTATGTGGACCCTTGACCATGGGCCCCTGGGTGTTTCCCAGGGGTTGGTGCAGAGGGAGGGTTTGGCCTGGATCTTTGACATTTGTCACATGTTGCCACCCCTGTTTCAATGGTTTTGTCCATCAAATAGAAAGATCTCCACACCACAAAACAGACAAACACCTGAGCACAAACAGACTCCCTCTGATGCCTCCAACTCAAACACCCCCCCACCAGACACCCAGGTGAAACCTAGCTTCCTAATGGATAGCAGCCGTCCTTTTACACGAAGCCAAGCTGCACTGAAAGCCTCCAACACAGGAATAGAATGTTGCCAGCCAATCAAAGCCACAAAACAGACAGAAGAAACCAGAAACACCAATCAATCAAACTCCAAGTCCAGTGAACACAGACCCAGACTAGAAAACATGCTGGATCTTCCTATTGGAGGGGCTCATATTGTTGGAGAAACACAGCATTCATTCATGTTTTACGAGATAATCCATATTTTATTTAATTTGTTTTATGACAGTTCATATGATCATCTCAGATCTATCCTACAATCATTTTGTAGATGTAATAAAAAAATACATCTTTATATACTCGTTATGTTCTAAAAATCTTCATTTTTCATTACCATGTTTTATTGTCTCACCATTGATAGAATAGATCCCAAATTTTATAAAATTGTTTATCTTCTTTCTCTCTAATTTCAAATGTCAGTCTATTCATTTCAGCACATTCCAATATTTCCTTGATAATTTCCTCCTGTGTTGGTATTTTCTCATTTTTCCAGTTTTTAACAAATACAATCCTAGCTGCTGTTAATACATTTACAATCAGATATTTCAATTCTTTAATATATATTTCAGGTAAAATTCCCAATAAAAATATATCTGGTTTTGAATCTATATGCTTTTTTGTCATTTTTTCCAACCATGTGTGGATTTTAGTCCAAAAATTTTTGCATCCGCACAAGTCTACTACATATGGTAATATGAGCCAGGTACCTGATGACATTTCCAACATTTTTCAGATTTGTTCTTGAACATTCTTACTATTCTTGTTGGGGGGAAATGCCACCTGTAAAACATCTTATACAAATTTTCTTTATATGCTGTTGACAATGTCATTTTATAATTTTGAGACCACAATTTTTGCCATTTCTCTAGATCAATCCCATATCCAAAATTCTTCCCCCAAGCAATCATAGTTTCTTTAACTTGTTCTTCTTCTAGTTTAATTTCTAATAAATATCCATATAATTTTTTTATCACCTTTTCATCAGTACCTGTCAAAATCTTATCTAAATCACTCAATTTATCATAGAAACCTTCTGTTTTTTAATCTTTATCATACCTTGAATGTATTTGTGCGTATGAAAACCAATTCATCTTTATACCTTGTTCTTTTAGTTTTTGTATAGATTTAAGTTCACCCTTTTCATTCAATATTTCACCATATCTAACTGTTTGTTCCTTTTTGTATATTATAGGATAGGAAAAAGCTTCAATAGTCAATAGTCAGACTGGAATTTTCAAATCACATTGCCCTTTAGTCTTCTCCCAGTTTAACCACAGAGACTCCCGTATATAATGTCTTCTAAAATACCCCTGTATTTTAGTTCCTTTATACCATAAAAGCATGCCACCCCAACAATAGATCATGTCCTTCTTATGGCAACAATCTAGTGTTTCTTAATGTTATCCATTCCTTTACCCACATCAGTTTCGTAGCTTTATAGTACAACTCCCAATTAGGCAAACCAAATCCTCCTCTTATTCTAGCATCTTGCAAAAGTTTTAATTTTATTCTCACTTTCTTACCTTGCCATATATATTTCAACACAATTTTATTTAAATCTCCAAAATAATCTTTTCCAAGCTTAATTGGAATTGTTTGGAACAAATATAAAATTCTGGGTAATATATTCATCTTGATAGTTGATATTCTCCCTATTAATGACAGTTGTAAATTTTCCCATTTTGCCAAATCTAGCGCTATCTGCTGCTTAAGTTTGATATAATTATTCTCTTTTAGTGTGCTGCATCTTGCTGTCAAATATATCCCCAAGTACCTGATCTTATTCGTGACCTGGATTTTTAATAGATCTGCCAGTTCTTCCTTTTGTCTTGATAACATATTCTTTGTCAAAATCTTTGTTTTGTCTTTGTTTATTTTCAAACCAGCCACCTTCCCATATACCTCTATCTTTTCTATCAATTTTAATGCTGTTTCAAGTGGGTCTTCTCAGATGAAAGCCAGATCGTCTGCAAATGCTTGCAATTTAAATTCTTCTTTTTTTAATTTTCATCCCTTTTATGTCCTTTTCTTATCTAATATTTCTGTTTAGCACTTCCAAGGTTAACACAAACAACAAAGGTGACAGTGGACACCCTTGTCTTGTTCCTTTTCTTATATCAATAGAGTCCATTAATTCTCCCTCTATCATTACCTTTGCTTCTTTGCTTATGATATATAGCTTCAATTGCTTGGATGAATTTTTTCACCCAAACCCATCTGTTCCCACTGTAATAACATGAATCACCAATTCACATTGTCAAATGCCTTCTGTGCATCTAGAAATATCTGAGCTATTTGTTTTTCAGGATGTGCCTCGTAGTATTCCAAAGTGTCCAAAATTACTCTCATATTGTCTTTAATTTGTCTGTTTGGCAGAAATCCATTTTGATCAGAGTGAATAAAATTATTTAGGTATTTTTTATGTCTTTCTGCGAATATTGAAGCAAAAATTTTATAATCTGCGTTTAGAAGGAAAATTGGTCTGTAATTCTTGTTTTGTAATGGGTCGGCCTCCTCTTCTTTGATAAGTGTAATATAAGCTTCTGACCATGATTTAGGTATCTTCTTCTGTAACATAACTTCATTCATAACTTCTAGCAATGGAACATTCAACGATTCTTGTAGTGTATTATAGAATTCCACTGGAAGTCCATCTGGGCCTGGTGCCTCTCCGTTGTTTTATTTCTTAAGTGCTTCAGTTAACTCCATCATCGTTATATTGCTTTCTGACATTATTTCAATCTCTTTAGGTATCTGGGGTCGGTTAGCATTCTGTAAACACTGTTTAACTCTTTCATCATCAATATTCTCTTGTGTGTATAGTTTCCCATAGTAGTCTCGTATAATTTCCTTCTTCTCTTTACTTCCATAGCAAATTTGGCCTTGATCATCTATTAATTGCAATATTTTCCTTGATTCTTTCTTCTTTCTCAGTTTATATGCCAACTATCTACCTGGTTTATTTGCATCTTCAAAATAATTCTGTTTCACACCTCTGATTTTCTGTGCTAATTCTTCTTTTTCCATTAATCCCATTTTATGTTTAATTATGTCCATTTTTAACTTAATGTCCTTTTTCTGTGGCATTTTCTGTAACTCTTTTTCAAGTCCTTTATACTCATCCTCTAATGTCTTAGAGGCTAATCTTTTCACGGTATTTCTTTTCCTTGTATAATCTATTATCAAGCCTCTGGCATATGCCTTCATTGTATCCCATACATTCTGCACTGATGTGTCTTCTTGTTTATTTTCTTCAAAGAAAAAAGCCAGTTCTTTCTCCATCTTCTGTATGAAATCTTTTTTCTTTTAGTATAGTATTATTTAATGCCCATCTAGATCTTCTTCTTTGTCCTTTCCATTTAATTGTCTTTGGATTATGATCTGCTCAAATACTTGTTTCAATATTTATTTCTTGAATATTAGTTAACAATTCTGTTGACATTCATATATCTATTCTTTTTTTTTTTGAAGAAAATTTTATTGATTTTTAGAAACAAACATAAACAAACACAACACAGAACATGAAAAACATAAAACCTCTTTTCTGAAAGCAGCCTGATCCCGGGTTACATCTCTTTGTACAGATACCAATTCAAGTTCATACTCATTTTTATATACATTCCATATCTTCTTACCATTCTATATTTTCTACATAGCTTCTCCCCTCTTTTAACTTTCTTAATTTTATTTTTATTTGTTTCATCTCAAATCAGATCGTTATATTGATATTCTTTGTCTGTCCTATTTCAACTGTCTATTATCTTTTCTCATTAAACCAAATTCTTCCTGTGGTCACTGATTGGAGTATGACGCCTTTATATCTTTCCCCTAAAATTATGACACTTAATATAGAACATAACTTCCATTCGGTTTCTTTGTAGTACATTAAAGCTACATGCTACATTTTAAAAAGAAAAAGAAAAGAAAAATATAAATATATAATATAATTAAAACAACGATCCATACCAATTCAATTCTATCATTAATGTTAATATTCATTTAAATTTTAAACATTTAACACATTACTTTTCAAGTAGGTATCATACTTCTATGGGAACGCTTATAAACTTTCCATAATTACTTCCCCCCTACTTCACTTGCATTTTAAAACATTATGTCATTAAAATGTTCCCATTCCTTTCTAAATTAATTTTCTCATTTATTCATTCCATTTATTTTATTCACAAATGTTTCACTAAATCATACGTTGTTTCCAATTTTCTAACATTATTTCTAAATACAAATATAACAATACAATCATATATCTTTGCAGAATCACTTTTTCAATTAAATTTTTACCCATTATCTCTAAATAAATCCTGTTTCTTTACATCTTGCTTCATACCCTTGTAGCTTCTCTTCCCTTCCCTCCTCCTTTGCTTCTTCTCTCTGCCCTTTTTACCCCCTTGTCTCTCCACCTTGATTTCCCTTTTCTGTATTCCCTTTTTCTGTTGCTTTCTCACATTATATCCACTTTTCACCTTATTTTCCCCTTTTTTGGTTGTTTTTTTAGGTTTCAAATTCTTCATTCTCTTTCCCCTCTTTCCCCTTTCTTCCCCAAGTAGAGTTACTTGTTCATTTAAAATGGCTTCTTCTTTGTCCCAATCTTCTTGTTGCATAGTCTTTTCTTGTAATTTCTCATAGGTAGAGATCGCAATTTCTAAGAATTGAAAAATGGAACCAAGACAGCTCTTCCCTTCTTGTTCCTCTTCTTTAAGTTTTTTAAATTCTATTTTCAGTTCGTCCACAAGTGATGCCATTGTAGAGGTTTTTTTTCTTCTAAAACAACCACCCAAGTGTTTTTAATCCTTCAAATACAATTTCAAAAGTCCCAAAGTCAGCAAGCAATCCAAATACACACAAGCTGTTTCTTTTGACACCTTCTTCCTTTTTTTACTTTCTCTTCCTGGGGTTAGTATTTAGTTACAAAGTTTCAGTTAAAATGTATCTTTTAGAAGTCCTGTTAAAATTTAACTTTGGATTCTTTAGATTCCAGGCTATCTCCTCCTTCCAAATCCTGTTATTCTCTTCCTCTCCCTTCCCACTTACAGCAAAAAAAAAAAAAAAAATTCCTTCTCTTTTTTTTTCCCTTTTATATTCAGAAATCTTTATTATCCCCTTGGCATTAAGTTTTCCAGTTTAAATACCTGTTGATGCCAAAACAGATTTTTCTGATTTCTCATTCATCTCTGTTCGCTGTCAATGTAAGGAAGGAGAGTGAAAAATTTTTTTTTTCCCTTTTCACTTTCATTTGCTACTACCGAATCTTCTTTGGGAGTGATGTATCCTTTTTTTAAAATTTGAGTTCCACGATGCCTTAATTGTTTCTTATCCCAGTCAGTCAAAACTTTCACTTCAGCACTTTCTTCCTCCTGCACATTCTTTTCCGGATGAGGGCTTCTTTGAGGTAGCCATTTCTGACCACCGCTCTACCGCCTTCGGGAAAGGGAGTTTAGCCAGCTGGGGAGGAAAGATGTGGGTTTCCTGGACCCTGCTGGAATCTCTTCTGTCTTCACCAACCTCTACGGGGTTGCTTAGCCCCAAAGCCAGCTGGCTCAGGGCGCCGCGGTGGCGCGCCCAGGCAGAAACCGTGCACAATTGCGGATTCCTGCCTGCCGCCGAAGCCCTGCAAACCGGAAGTTCATATCATATCTATTCTGGACCATGATAAATGTTTGTTTGAATAGAAGATGTATTGTTTAGTCTTAGCATTTCTTTCTCTCCATGCATCATTTAAGTTTATTTTATCTATCATTTTAAAAAAGGATTTAGGAAGAGTCTTTCTGTTTTGCATTGTTGTTTTTTGTGTTGTATAGTCCAATTTATTGTGTACAGTTCCATTGACGTCTCCCATCATAACGATATTAGCATAGTCAAGTTCAATTATTTTCATATGTAGTTTTCTCTAAAATTCTTCTTGATTGTCATTCAGGACATAGATTGTGATCAGGAGTGTTTTCATATTATTGTCCATTATTTCCACCATTAATAATCTTCCATCGTCATCTGTGGAGATAAATTTCGCTGGGATAATATCTTTAATGTATAAAACCACTCCTTTTTTCTTGCATTGTATCAAAGAAGTAAATATTTTCCCTAAGTGTGGCTGTATCAACAGTTGTTCATGTTGCTTTTTAATATGTACTTCTTGTAGGCAGATTATATAAAATTTTAATTTCTTTAATTTATGGAAAGTTTTCCTTCTTTTAGCAGCTGAATTAAGTCCATTTATGTTAATTGTAATCAGTTTTTTCTCTTCCATGGTTATACTTTATAAGTAGGTTTAGCAACTCTTGTAGATCTTGGTTCACGTTGTTCCTTAACTTCCACCTTTCCACTTACTGCACCTTCTTTTTCAGTCGCTATTTGGCAATCCTCCTGGAATTCAGTTAGTGACATTTCTTTTTCTATCTCCTCCCCTCTGCCTCCAAAGTATTCAGCATAAAATGATTCAGCTTTCTCAATTGAGTCAATTCTGTGTCTCTGTTCTTGCCATGCGAACGTTAAAACTTCTGGAATCAGCCATCTATAATTCACCTCTTTTTAGTCAGGAATCAGTATTCTCTTCTCATCTCTTTCACTCTTCTGGGCACATGTTTCAGGACCACAATCTCCTTATCTTTATATTTCAATGTTTTCTCTCTTGCCACCTGCAATATCTGTGTTTTAATGGCTTTCTTTATAAATCTGATGTGAACTTCTCTTGGTAAGCTATTTCTCATTGCATACCTTGTGAAGACTCAAAAAACCTCATCTATTCCATCCATCAGTTTCTTTTTGGTTATTTCCAGAGTTTCAGCCAAGATTTCTGTCATTATCTCAGCTAAGTTTTGCCCCTTTTCTTCCTCTCTGTTTTGAAATCTGAGATAAAATTCTGATCTGTCCATCTCCCATCTCAGCATCCCACTATTATCTTGTTCAACCACTGTTAATCTGCCATCAATCTCTCCAATCTTCTTATCTCTTTGTTTATCTTCTTCAATTTTTGAATTTCTCATCATACTTCATCATCATTTGTTGAATATTCTCCACCTGTTCATCAGTTTTTTTCTATTCTCCTTTCAATATTCTCTGTTCTTGCTTGTATGCTTTGAATTCCTTGCATTATTATCTTCAGTGTCACCTTCTCCTGTTCTTTTTCTTGTTGTAACATCATCTGTATTGAACATTGTCTTTCAGATGGTGAAGAGGAAGAAGTAGGAATTGAAGAACCAGCCACTATTAGTTTCCTGCTCATTTCAGACAATTCAAAATCTTCAGGTTCTTCTAGACCTTAATCCACTTGTGAAATAACCAATTGTAAATCCAAGTAAAAATAGTGGAAAAAAAGAAGCAAATTAGAAAAATAAAAGATTTCTTCAGGTTCTCATATACCTTAATCCAATCAATTAGTTAAATAGCAGTAAAAGCTCAAAAGAGGAAGAAAAAAAACACACCATAAACAGAGAAAGGAAAAAATTGTTAAATCTTGTAGAAGGCAGAAAAATAAAAAGAAAAAAAGAAAAAAGAAAAAGGAATTTATTCAGGTTCTTCAACACCTTAATCCAATTAAAAAGCCTCAGGTATGAAAAAGTATACAAAAAAAGGAAGCCACAGAAAAAAACAAAACCCAATATGGAAGGAAATAAAAAATGCAGGAGAGGGAGAGAGAAAAAAGAAAAAGCCTACTCCCTTAAAAAAAAAAAAAGAAGGAAAATATTAATAACAAAAAAACTTTTCCTTTAAAATAAAATGCAAAAGTAAAAATAAGGCTCCAAAAGCAGAAAGAAAAACAAAAGCAGGTTCCAAAAATCCAGAGATCCAAATAACTATTACAAATAATAAGCTGATAAGGAAGGGGTGTGAGGAATAGCCCAGCTTAAAAAAGAGAAAAAGAACACACTGCACCTATTTAGTTATCCAAGGCTTTTGTTAATTTTTATCGCTCTCTTCTCTAGAATCTTATCATCTTTTTTCTGTATACTTCAACACCAGACTCCAGCTACTGATAGAAACCGAGAAGAGTACCTGCAATAACACTCTCCCTTGCTCTTCCCTCTATCTTCTCAGACAGGCTCAGAGTCCTTGAAAAGAAGTCTGAATTCTTTCTCAGTTTTGGTCAAGAGAGAAAAAAAGAGAAACAATATTTGTAAGCCTCTAGTTGGCAATGTTACAAAGTTTCCTCTGTTTTCACTTCCCCCTCCTTTTCCAAACAAATTATTTTTTTAAAAATAAAGAAAAAGGGTTTAGGAAAAAAAAAAAAGGCTAAAAGCTTAAAATATTGTAAAGACCAAATGAGAAAGAGACAAAAAAGAAAAATAAGATAGAAAAAAAAAGACCAGTCCAGTTCAAAGTAAAAAATCACATACAAAGAGTCCAGCAAAAAAAAAAAAAAAAATTAATTTGACTTCCCATTTAAAATCGCCACTTAATTATTTTTGTCTGAGATTTTACAGATACTTTTTTTTTCCTTAGGGTGTCCTTTTAAATCTTAAAGTAAAGAAAAAATTCTCACCAAACCTGCACATTTTCTCTTTCTATTCTCTTCTTTTTCAGAGCTGTCCCAACTTCAGCAGCTTTAATGGCTGCCTCTTTGCTGCTGGCAAAAAGAGCTTCTCCTGGATCTACCAGGGACTTTGCAGTATCCCTGGGATCGACAGGATGCACTCTTTACATTCACCATCTCTTTGGGATGGTTTAAATCTGTTTGGACTGTCCAGGAGCAAAGATATCGGCAGTGATCTCAGACCTCCAAGATCACATGCCGTATCGTCGCGACGCCAGCTCCACTTGTGATTGTAGGACTGTAACTTTGTTGCTTGTATTCTTACAATTTATATTGACTGTTTCCTGGTATGATTTGATTGTTGATTGTACCCTATGACTATCATTAAGTGTTGTACGTTATGATTCTTGATTCTTAACGAATGTACCTTTTCTTTATGTATACTGAGAGTATTTACATCAAGACAAATTCCTTTTGTGTCCAATCACACTTGGCCAATAAAGTATTCTATTCTACTCTATTCTATTCTATTCTATTCTATTCTATTCCATTCTATTCCATTCTATTCTAAGAATGAATACAAATTCTCTGGAGAAAACATCTAAGTGCATGAAAAGCAATTAATACAAATATGACAAAGAGATGTTTCCCCTAATTGGTTATAGTACTAAGTCAGAAAAACAAGGAACATGGGTTCAAGAAATCTCCAAGTGTGTTTCTTGAAGTGTATAAAGTACCAGGACTAATTGGATTTGGACCAGATTGAAAAGGGAAACAATAAATGTTCACTAGTATGAATCAAGAAAGATTCCTTTAAAAAAAGAAAGAAATAGAAGTCTCTTTTCTGTAGGGTGAGTGCTATTTGTAGATAAGCCAAATGCCCAGGCCAAGTCAGGTGCCAGCATTATATACTAACTGTCTGAAACATGGTTTCCCATGTGAAGACGATATCAAGGCAGAACTCTCAGAAAGGTTTGCTCAAAGATAGGTGTTTGAGAAAATGTTCAGAAAAAAAATACATTTGTCAATAAAGCCTCTGTAAAAAGAAAAAAGACATCCTTTATTGTACCAGTACAACCAAGCCAAATATTGCATTTGCATTTTACAAAAGATTTGAGTCTGAGACACCTGCCTTAACAATTGCAATACCAATCCTCCTTTAATGTTGCAAGCGTACTCTAATTTCCAACATTCTTTGGGATAAATATCTTAATAATGCAACATTGCAAGTGACAATTTATTCTCATGCACTTGTTATTACTTCCCTTGTTTTCCCTGACCTTTAATTTACATATTTGTTTCATTTATGTAAATTTAATGAATTTAAATTTGACTCAACTTAAATTTGAGTCATGTTTTGATTGGAGGTATTATATTGGGTCAACTTCATTTTCTGAATCCATTAAAATCCTTTTCAGTCATCAAATCATTCTGGATGCATCCAGTTTCATTTAGCAATTCAATCTGAATCACCAGTAGAATTCAGAAAATCAATATGATGATTCAGAATTTCCTGATATCCTGCCTACTTCAACTTTTGTGCTTGCTAAATATTTCAGTATCAGAGTCATCTGTCTACGAAAGTTGTTGGTGAACACTGAAATATCACTTTATGATCAGATTTTATTTTAATTGAACATGATTGTAGTTCTCAGAAGGACACAATTTTACTTGATAATCAGGGAAAACAAACACGTGGCACTAGGTTGGAGAAAATGGAAAGATAATGCTTAAGACAGCACTAATATTATTCCATAACAAAGTAATTATTATATTTTATACTGGTTCTGTTCTGTTCTGGTTAATAACCACAATAAAGTATTTCACCATATGTAGCACTGTAAAGACTGTTACATAGACTGGCTGTTAATATTACAATAAATCAACAACCTGGTCCTTTTTCTGATTTTCCAACAATTTCTAAGTAAAGTAACTGAATGTGATAGTTAAATAAACTGGGAAAAACTGTTTTCATCTAATATGAAAGAGCAGAACTAATATTTTAAAATGGTACCAACTGGCAATAAGCTTTGTACATGTTTTAAAACATCAAGTGAAATGAACATTGCACTTAACAAAGGAAGAATATCAGATAAAACTGCCAAAAGGGTCATATTTATGATATATTAAAGATCACTAGTTTTATAATTTGGAGGCAACTACTTCTATAAACATCTGATCAATGAGTTAAAAGCTAAATGAAATATACTACATACTATAAAGCCTATTTGGTTTGTAACAACTCCTAAATGACCAACCATATTGAAATGAACAAAACTCTATGGTGTCAATTCATGTTAATGCTGCACATGTTACAGCTTATTACTGTAGAACAAACAGCCAGTCAAATATAACAAGAAGTAAACTATGATTTGTATTATATATGCTACATTTAATAGAATGCAATCATTCTTTTTCCCTTTACCACCCATAATTACAATAGTGTTGTTAATGTAATACCTATTCTTGTTGTACATTTGTGACTGATTTATCTATAGTTTTGAATCCAGTTTTCACGACCCATTTCTTGGAAGACCCAGGATGTCTTTACAACTAGTATTTTACAATTTAGGTCATGTTTCATGTCTTTAGAGTATGATGGTCAACACCTGATGGGCATCTGAGCACAATGCCTGCTTCTTCTTTTTTTCCCCCCAGTCTTTTAACAGATAAAAAAAAACAATCTTATAAGAGCAAATAGTTGGTTCTCTCTGGAAAATCAAAGAACACTATGCATTAATATGCCAATAAGTAGAACCCCAGCTTTTTCAAAGTTCTTGTAACCATCAATGCAACATATCCAAAGAATGCTAAGGTACCTAACTGAGATAATAATAGGTTAAGAAGATGGAAACAGAGTATTTGAAAGAGAAGTATAAAAATGGAAATAATCTGGCATATGTTCCTCTTAATTTTCCATCATATTAAGGACATAAATATCAGTGTGTGAGATGCAATTACTTTCAATCAAATTTCTCTATTATATTCTCTAATATATTCTCTATATTGGGTGCGAATGTACACCTTATTCAGTAATTATGTACCTTTATAAGATGCTTCACGATTCTTCACCTTTTCTTTTAGAAACCTTATAGCAATATGAAATTCATTCAGTTAAGGTTTCCAATGCAACCTTCCATCACATGTGAGGTGGTAATACTCGGCCTTTTGCAACCATCGCTCACTGCTCACAGTCACCAAATTCATCACTTGGACAGTTAAGAACTGTAGTGGACAACTTTAGGTTTAGGAAAAGTCTGCCAAAGAATCACAGACCTAAAATTGATATGAATTAATACTAATAAAACAGTAAGCAGCATTCTTCCATGTTATCTTCCATAGAAGCAAAAGCTTGCCTTCCCCTGCTTCTGTGAAATCTGACAGATGATCCATGATATATGTGACGCCTGCTTACCCTGGTGATATTTCAATGTCACATTTTTGACTTAAAGCAATGCATAGAAACATATTTTATGTGTAAACTGGCCAATTAAGAAGGCAAATGTTGTAAAAATAAAGAATTTATTCACACAAAATTTACCTTCTATCAATGTTGTATGAACTGTTTTACATAAAAAGCCATCTGGAAACAGGTTGTTTGTCATATTTATACAGTTACAACTTGCTGGTTTAAAGCTTATGTGTAGCTCATTAAGTGTCAAGATGGTGTTGCAAGGAGAGGTGGCAGAGCTGATGCATGAAAATTAACAGAGGCATTTAGGCAGTGCTGCCATTTCAAATTAGTGTTTATGACAACTGAGGCTGAAAGTATTCTGAGAATAAAAAACAAACCTTAGGCCGTAGGGCTGTTTTTCATTATAACCTCCAGGAAGGTTAAATGATATAGAATGATCTATGTAAATATGATAATATAAAGAAAAGTCTAAGACAATTAGCTAAGTAATGAAGTTTGTCTAAGACAATTAGCTAAGTAATGAAGTTCTGGCAAGTTGCTCTGACTTTCTGACACCTTTCTCTTAGGAAGAAATCATGTCATGTCATGGATTATGAGAGGGAAATTCAAACTGATAAATTTTTCAAATTGAACACAACAATAGAAATGAATTGCAACAGAAAAGTAGATTTTTCAAAACATACTTTTAGACATAAGACTGGTTTGAGATGAATGTCTCAATGCAATATTCATTTATCTCTTCCTCTGAAATATTTTTACTCTACTTTTGCATTAGCATGCTCATTGTGATTTCCAAAATATCAAGACAATGAAATGTACAATACAGTGGTGGGATTCAATTCTTTTTTACTACTGGTTCTGTGGGCGTGGCTTGATGGGCATGGCAAGGGAAGGATATTGTAAAATCTCCAGTCAGAGGTGGTATTTGCCAGTTCTCCGACTTACTCAAAATTTCCGCTACCAGTTCTCCAGAATTGGTCAAAACCTGCTGAATGCCACCTCTGGTACAATGCCAAATGCCATTGTGAAGAATATAAAATAAAGTAACAAACAAAAGAAATAGGCTAAACATTATTTCTTTAGCCCAAACATCTTTACACAATGATGGAAGCCAACAAATGCTAACTTTTATATAAAGATAATAATAGCTTCCTAATGGAATTATTATCAAGGAGACTGGATGAACTTTGAGTCTTAATATCTTCAGGAAAAGAACTGGTTTGGTTGAATTTTGAACCTGCATCCACTGAAGATAGAATTACTAGCCTAGATGCTTGCATTACTTTCAGTGATAGAGGACATAGTACAATTCAGAGTGGGTAAAGAGTTTTGTGAGATTCCTGACCCCAATATATAGTAGCTGAGTAAGAAAAACAGCCTTTTTTGTAAGCATTGATTCAGAAGTGTTGTGAACAAAAGTGTTGTGAATGCGTACTCTTCAGCCATTGTGGCGCATAGGTTACAGTGCAGTATTGTAGGCTAAGTCTGCCAACTGCCAGCAGTTCAATCCTGACCAGCTCAAGGTTGACTCAGCCTTCCATCCTTCTGAGGTCAATCAAATGAGGATCCAGATTGTTGGGGGCAATATGCTGGCTCTGTAAACCACTTAGAGAGGGCTGAAGCGGTAAATAAGTCTAACTGATAGACTTATTTATCTTTGGGTAGTGGGGATGTGCTTCTTTCTGCTGATCACCCAGTCCTTGACCAAGTGGTACCTTGTTCCATCATAGTACCCAAACTGCTATGAGTCCTATGGAACTGCTATGAGTTCTAGGATGCTTCCAGTTTAGGTCATGTATAACAGACATCCCTGCCACACTGCTTTTAAGTGTGTTCTATGGAGGTGCTGGGCCAGCAACCCAGTCCTCCTTACTATTCTTCTCTTAAGCTGCTGTGAACCCTTAATTAGGCCATGAGGTTGTCATGTATAGTGCACAGCATTGTATGCATGATCTTGATACTTAGTGTCACGCCTTGTGGACTATTGTTCACAATAGCATGTTATATCTAAAAAAAAAAAAACTGCTATTGCTACTCAGGCTATAGACTCAGAGTCATAATGCAGATTCTCACAAATGTGACAAGGCTCTTGATCATACACAGATTCAGATTATTCCAGTCCTTTCATCTTGTGGAGAAAGAAAGGTTTGGGTTTTTTTTTTTTTAACAAAAAGGCAGACTTCAGCAAAAGTCCATGGGCTTTTAGGTCCTAAAAGGTCATACTTAGCACTTTTAGTCAGGCCTTCAAATGATTCAGATATAAGAGATATAGATTCAGATGATTCAGATACATTTAGATACGCTTCATGAGGGAGATGGAAGGGTTCTTAATTAGAACAAATAAAAAACAAACAAAGAGCTAGCACCTCATAATTGGGATATGCTGCTAAAGACCCATTACCCTTGTCCACATTCATTTAGTAACTGCAATAAATGCATGATGTATTTTTAACATAAAAATGAAAAGTTAATTTGATAAAGATAAATATTTATCATCACAATTTACAAGAAAGGCAGATTATAATTTATATCCAAGGGTGGGATTCTAGCAGTTCACACCTATTTTCTAGAAACGGTTGTTAACATTCTAAGCAGTTCAGAGAACTGATTGTTAGAAGAAATTCCTGGCCTAATCCTGTAAGGAAGGCAGGAAGGAAACATTCTGGTGTTGCTTACACAAACTGCCTCTCCATTAACCCTTATTACATTCTTGGCAGGACTAGACTTCCTGTCTCAGGAACTTCTCTGCAGTTTTTTTTCCCTTCTTGGCTGGTATTTTGCTTGTGTGGAATGACCATTTAAAGTTACAATGGCACTGAAAAAAGTGACGTGACCATTTTTCACACTTACGACTGTTGCAGCATGTCCACAGTCATGAGAGGCCAAGTGAGGAGATGCATGCCTTGATGTGAGTGACATTGAGTTGGCCACACCTAGCCATTAACATGACCACCAAGTCATGCCCACCAACTAAGCCACACCCACAGAACCAGTTGTTAAAAAATTTGAACCCCACCCCTGTCCATATCCATGAATTCAAATAAGGGATCTTGGCTGAAAACTTGATTGTTTTCTTGCAGACATGGCATTACCTAAATTCTGCTTTTCACAGCACCTAGTCTGAGTAATGGAATGTCTGGAAGCTCAGTGAGCACCAAAGGCCCCTCATTTCAACCCTGAGCTATTTAGCAATATGTTCCTTTGTTCCTTGACTAATTCAAGGTTTGTTTGTTTTTTTAATTCAGTGCCTAGAGATTGAGTATGTTTGATCTAAACTTATTTGATTTGGGGAATATCACATTTCCAAGAAATCAAGTGTCGGCAGTTTACTATACTGAAGTGTTTCTTAAACTTTTTGCTTTCAGGATCTCTTCCCACTTAAAAAAAAATTATGTAGGACTTTTGTTATAGTTATAATATTTATTGTATTAAAAATTAAAACATGCATTCATGGAACATTTATTGAATTATTGAAAATATCAATATTAAACTATTAGATTTTAATATCCTTTTAAAGAAAAAGCTTGTTCTTTAATGAATAAAAATAACAATGCAAAAAAAATTCATTTTTTAAAAAAATATCCTCTGTATTGGGTAAATAATTTTGAATTTCATGGACCCTAGAGAAGGGCCCTGGGAAAAACACTGTTATATTGAAACCATTATAGTACAATCCCATAGATGTATCCATTGAAACTAGAAAAACAGAATTAATTACTCTAAGTTTACATTATTTTACAATTATCCCAATTCTTTCAGAAGATCTCTAAAAATTACAAGATAGTTTTGTCATTAAATAGATTATTATTATTTATAGATTATTTAATAGATTTTTATTTTTTTCTTTATCATTCTTTTCTTCTTATTTCTTTTAAATAAAAGTTCTGAAGCAGAGTTTTCCATAGTATGTGACTCCAGAATTGCCACATTAATCTGTTATATTTAATTGTGTTATTTGCATATAAAAGGGCTGTTTACAACTTCACCCTCATTCTTTTTGTCTTGCATGCATATTCCCATTATTGGGCAGATTACAAATATAATAAATGAATACATAGGCATAGTAATTTTTACAAACTTGGGTGGAGAGACAGAACTTTTGTATGATTGATGTACTTAGTATATATAAAAAGAAAACAGTTTATCCTTTTCCAGTAGAAAAAAAAACATAGTATCTGACAGTTGCTCATAAATTTGGATAGTTTAAAGTCAGAAAGAGTAATTGGTGTGACTTGTTCTATCTTTTCTGCCTTGTACAAATGATCAAGAAAAATCATCTGATCCAAGCAGTCTTGCCATCTCAATAGTATCACTGACAAGTGTGCAAATTCAGTAACAAGCCAAGGCCAAATAACTCAGCAAGTCAAATTATTAACTATGTCCAAATCAAACTGTGACCCTTTGTTCTAATTAATAATACAAACATGTTCAGTTCATTCACACTTTAGGTCAGTAAAACCTGTGAAGAATACAGAAAAAGGAAATAGATACTGAAAAGGAATCTCAGAAGAATATTTTCAGGAATCAAATTAAATTGACATTGAGAACATTCTGTGATTACTCACACAGTTTATTAGCCTCAAAAGTCAATAACAAGTTTTAGCTGTATTTGCAATATGCACAAGCATCAGCTTTCCAATTCCCAAAGGATAAGTTACCTGGAATGAAATATTCAAATAGCTAGTACTGGAGATAATTTATTCTATGTTTACTGTCCCCAGTGTCATATCTTCTAGATCAGGGGTGTCAAATTCAATTTCACTGAGGGCCGCATCAGGTTGTGTTTGACCTCTGGGGGCCATTGCCAGAGTAGGTGTGGCCAGCTCGACGTCACTCATGTTGGGGTGCCTGTGGTGGCCCAAGTGCTCTGTCAGTGAAAATGGGCTTCCAAGCTCCATTTTTGACTGCAATGGCCTCCTCCAACCCTCTGCCAGCAAAAACAAAGCTCAGAAGGGTTGCATGAGCTCTGTTTTCATTGGCAGACAGTTGCAGAAGGTTGTTGCAGCCAAAAACAGAGCTTGGGAGCCCATTTTTGCTGGCAGAGGCACTATGGGCTGGTCCTTTGCAGTTTCCAGAGTGGCCCTACAGGCCGATCCAGCAACTGGGCCCTGAGATTGACACCCTAGGAACCTCAGAATATCCATTTATGTTGCAGGGGAATTCTCAAAGTTGTAAACTTAAATTATTGGTGGGGGATATTTTATATATATATATATATATATATATATATATATAATTTAAAATAAAATAAAAATTTAAAACCAGGAGCTGTAAGACCCATATCCATACAGAAGCCTGATGATGGCAGATGAGATTCTGCTGAAACGTTGCTACAACTTTAACAGAACTACAATGACGTGGGATAATACCCGAAGGAAGCTGAACAGCACATATATATATATATGTATATATATATATATATATATATATATATATATATATATATATGTATGTATGTATGTATGTATTTGTTTTCTTAGGTTTTTGCGGGTACTTACATGTGTGCTGTTCAGCTTCCTTCGGGTATTATCCCACGTCATTGTAGTTCTGTTAAAGTTGTAGCAACGTTTCAGCAGAATCTCATTTGCCATCTTCAGGCTTCTGTATGGATATGGGTCTTACAGCTCCTGGTTTTAAATTTGAGGCTGGTCCATTCTGATTGGTTGGGAGCCTGGACCTGTGTTCATTGGACTTGGAGTTTGATTGATTGGTGTTTCTGGTTTCTTCTGTCTGTTTTGTGGCTTTGATTGGCTGGCAACAGTCTGTTCTTGTGTTGGAGGCTTTTAGTGCAGCTTGGCTCCGTGTGAAGGGAAGGCTGCTCTTCATTAGCAAGCTGCTATTCATTAGCAAGCTGGGTTTCACCTGGGTGCCTGGTGGGGGGGGGGTGCTTGGGTTGAAGCTATCAGAGGGAGTCTGTTTTTGCCCAGGTGTTTGCCTGGCTTGTCGCATGGAGATCTTTCTATTTGAGAGTGCAGGCTTCCAAATGATTGACAGTCTGGTGGAATCATCTCTTCTATTCATGCTGTCAGGTCTTTTTTCAATCTCTATGGTTTCTCTGATGATTCTGTGGTTGGGGTTTTCTATAGTGGCTAGGGTTTTAGTGCCATTGAAGTTGATGTTGTGACCTGTGGTTTTCATGTGTTGGACTAGTGAGGAGGTGTGTTCCAGCTTTTTTACTGCATTTTTGTGTTCATCTAGGCGGGTACTTATTCTTCTATTGGTCTGTCCAATGTATGTGGCCGGACATGATGTACAGGGAATTTCGTATATGCCTTGGTTTTCCAGGTCAATTTTGTCTTTGGGGTTCCTCAGGATGGCTGCTATTTTTTTGTCTGTTTTGAAGGCAGTCTTGATGTGATGCCTGTGTAGTATCTTACTGATTTTATCTGTAGTACCTCTTATGTAGGGCAGGACAGCTGTTCCATGCATCTGTTGATCTTCTAGGTCTCTGTTATGTCTTGGTGTGTTTTTGTGGATCAAGTTGGTGATTTTGTTTTTGTGGAAGCCATTGGCTGTCAATACTTCGGCCAGGGTGCATAGTTCAGTCTTTATATGTGTCTTGTCTGCCAGGCGTTTGGTTCTGGTAATTAGTGTTTTAGCCATGGAATTTATCTCTGCTGGGTGGTGGTGGGATTGGGCGTTGAGGTAGCGGTTGGTGTGTG
>BLBF01000041.1:6570838-6585474 GCA_015471245.1 Laticauda colubrina
TTTGCAATGACGGGTGACAGTGGTGATCCCATAGGGGCTCCTTCAATAGCTGCTAATGAATAGCAGCTTGCTAATGAAGAGCAGTCGTCCCTTCACACGGAGCCAAGCTGCACTAAAAGCCTCCAACACAAGAACAGACTGTTGCCAGCCAATCAAAGCCACAAAACAGATAGAAGAAACCAGGAACACCAATCAATCAAACTCCAAGTCCAATGAACACAGGTCCAGGCTCCCAACCAATCAGAATGGACCAGCCTCAAATTTAAAACCAGGAGCTGTAAGACCCATATCCATACAGAAGCCTGATGATGGCAGATAAGATTCTGCTGAAACGTTGCTACAACTTTAACAGAACTACAATGACGTGGGATAATACCCGAAGGAAGCTAAACAGCACACATGTAAGTACCCGCGAAAACCTAAGAAAACTAATATATATATATATATATATATATATATATATATATATATATATATGTATGTATGTTATATATATATATCTGTGCGTGTGTGTGTGTGTTTTTAAGTTTTCATGGGTACTTACATGTATGCTGTTCAGTTTCCTTTGGGTATTATCCCACATCATTGTAGTTGTGTTTTTAAAGATGTAGCAATGTTTCGGCAGAATCTCATCTGCCATCATCAGGCTTCTGTATTGAGTTAATTTTATATTTATATAAAGTTGTAGATTAGAATCCAGGGCCATTTACAGATGGCCAAAAAGTGAAGATGGTGACCATGACTACAATCACAACCCTGAGCTCTTTCAATCATACACTTTCTTCAATTTTCTTGAGTTTTTAACCCCATCCCTCTTCTCCCCACCATGGATACCTTTAACAACATGCATGTAAACTACATTAACAGATACAGTCTGGCAATTTGTGAATGAAGAAATTATTATTAAAAACTATAGCCAGGAGAGAAGTAGTTGTTGCTAGTATTTTAATATATCATGCAAATATTCCAGGTTTTTGACATAATTACTGCTAATAATTCTGCTACATTTCATTTTATTCAGTCTTGAAATTAATAAGTTAGCTTGAACGTATTTACTGAAAAAACTGTAGCAGAAGAGGAGGAGGAATGCCAAAAGACTTCATGGGTTAGGAGTCCAGAAATCCTATCCATAACAGTGTTGCATCAGAATATATTTTTATGTTCTGTTCTTTGCCCTTAAAGTATTATTGATTAATTAATTATTCTCCAATATATGCTGCTCTGTATAGATAACAGCCCCTGCCTAATATGCTTTCTTTATGTAACATAATATCTCAAATGTATCCTTTGTTCAAAAACATACATTTGTTTTCCACCTCATTTTGGACCCATGGAATACTTCTAGGCAGACATGGGTGCCATGAATTTTATATTCATTTGTACCATGATAACTTTTGCATTGGCAGATAAAATAATTTCTCTTCAAAATAAATTAAGGGTAATTTTCCCTACATTCTCAGTGATGATCCTGTTGTCCACTAAACTTCTTGGGCTAGTGATATTATGGCATAAGCAATTCTAATAGGGCTACAAACTGTTGAATGCATCATTTGTATTTATAAAGAGTTTCTGACAGCCCTGGTACACAGTTCATATAAGTGTTAACAACATTTTTCACCAATCAATCTAGTTTTTGGCTGAGGGAAACGGCTAATATAATTTGGTCAGTGAAATAACATGGTAATTCATCACAAAAAAGACTTTCCATCATCACAACCAATGATTTTTCTGTAATTTTTTTAAAGATTTGGCTGAGAAAGAGTGTTATTTTCTCAGTCTGGTATCTTCCTAATGCTAAACAAAAAACAGAAGTTTAAGAAGTGACATATAAAAACATAGATTGTAACAGAGGAAGGAATTTTTTTTTCGTGATGATGACTATAAAAGTATTGCAAGGATCATTTAAACATGCCTAATTTCACAGAGGGAAAGAGAAGTAGGCAAGAAAAAATCTGCTTGAGTAGATTGAGGTGCACAGATATAATATAAAATGTGCTTATGAAAATGCAACAGTATGCCTATAGATTTAAAAAGAGTTCCTATAATTTAATTAAAAATAAATGCATTCAATCCATTATACTCCTAGATGCTCACATATCAATAAAGCACAAAGGAAAACTTCATGAACAACATATTTCAATTTGTCTTTTTCACTGTCGTTAAGAACATTTTTCCTAGCATGGAAATTTCTCCTTAGTATGGGGGAATTCAGATGTCTTATCTATTTTATTTCTGTATCCACAGATTTGGAGGAAGGTTTTGAAAATATTTATGTCCAAGTTAAACTACTATATCATTAATAGAATATATCACCATTTTTTAAAGTCTCTGTAACTGTGAAGTTAGCACAATGCAGGAAGGATAAGTGTTAAATGTCTATGGAGATTGCATGGACAGGTCATGGTTGTCCCAAAGGTGCTTTTTCAATTGGCAAGTGGACTTTCTTTGCCTTTCTTTGAAGTCATTTCACTTCTTATCCAAGAAGCTTCTTCAGTTCTGACTGTCAAAGCTGAAGAAGCTTCTTGGATGAGAATTGAAATGTCTTGAAAGAAAAACAAAGAAAGTCCAGCTGCCTCTTGAAAAAGCACCTTTGGAATGGATATATAAAACTAATATTTACTCTGATTGGCACATCCCTCCAAGACAACCAATAAGACCATGAATTGTATTCTTTGTATTATAGGTGACTGCAGAGTCAGCTCTCATACACTTGATGGCAAAGTTGGATTTCCTTGTCCTTGCTGTAGCCTTTCCTTCAGTCCCAGGCCTATATTGCTCAAAAATCTAATTTCAGTTGGAATTCTGTTATACCTCATATTTCTTGGCATTTAGGAAGACTCTCATTTGTTTACGTTCATTTCTTTAACATGCTTATAAACCTTCCTTTTCAAGGAATAAGCGAGATCAAAAAGAGAAATAGCACTTTTCAGATCTTCCCCCCTTTTCTTCCTCTTCTTCAGATGGGAGCTCAATGTTGTTTTCAAGGCAATTCCATCTGGCATATACAGGTGCAAGATCAAATAAACCAATTTGCCTTTTTCAGACTCTTTTCTTCACAAAAGCAGGGAAGCTATACTCAGGCATGTGGTGTGCATGCTAATATTACAACTCTTGTTTCTGGAATAAAATAGTATTCTTTACTGATCATCACCTGTTCCAAACACAATGATCTTTGGTAAGATCAAAATTTCTGATTAAAACCAATTTCAGTGTACATGACAAACTTGTACTTCAGAAATCAGGTTCAGATCCCTACTGAATAATGGATGTATTTCAGTCAATGAAGGAGTTTATCATAATTACATTATCTGTGTTATGTTGCCATCAAGTTGGTACTGACCCTTTATCTACTTAGACTGATTCTTGTAATTTCCTTGGCAAGATTTTTGGAAGTGACTTACCATTGCCTTCTTCTTAGCGCTGAGACTGCAAGGCCTTCCAGCTTTATTCATATGGCAGGACTAGAACTCACAATCTCCTGGTTTCTAGCTTGATGCTTAACCAATAAACCAACTTGATCTCTATTTGGCTGCATTACTGAGTGGACATGACATAGAATTTGGTTGATTTGACAGCTGATAAGAGATTTAGCATGCAATTTTATACTAACTTGAGAAATATACATAGATCATATCAGACTGTCAAGATCCAGGACGGTAGCAGCCTAACTGACTTAATAAAATCTCTTAATTAACAGAGACATCATTTGAGTAAAACTGCCTGGAAAATTTTATATAGCAAGAATTTCTTTTTTTCAAAAAAATTCAAAATTAAATATTAAAAAAATGACAATACCTATTGGTCATGTATTGATAAAAACAAGTAAATAATATATATTGAATTATATTTGACCTTTTAAGAGGACTTCAAAATCTGAAGACTGCTTCATATTGTAATAATTAATCAAGCTTTATTTTGCTTTCCACTGAGGTTTCACTTTCTATATTAAATTTCATTCTATTTCTGTCATGCTGATAGTTATAAATTAGTTCCATGTATTTAGTTCAGGAAATGGCAATCTTTTTAGAAGCCAGTTACAAAAGAAACAAAATTAAAAAGGTAAAATAATTTCTTACTCTTGAGATCTTGTAAGATCTGACATGAGAATATTAAACTGTTGCAATTTGATGACCTTATGAGATTTGAGTTATTCTTTTTTAAATTAATTTAATTTTGGGATTCCACAGCTATCAACTAGGAATATGTAGGTGCTTTGGCTTGCACATTTGCTACATTTCCAACCTATAATGCTCAATAGGATAATTAAGTGTCCTTTAAAAAGCTTCTTGTGAAAACTGAAGGTTGCTCAGACCCATACAGAGAACCTTATAGTAATGGGACTGGAAAAACTGTATGTGCCATCTTGGGTGAACACAAATTGCCTCTACTATTGAATGCAATATAGGATCATTTTATAAACCTCCCTGATTCTTTAGAATGAAAGAATGAATGTTTCAGGTGATCTGGAGTGCTTGGAGTAACAGAAAAGCATCAAGAAGTGTAACACAGATGGAGATTAAGCCATCTTCACCTCTTAATGTCAAAACCGTCATCTCTCTGTCTCATTCTCTCTTCCAGAGTGCCTTAATCAGATTTATTTAGCAAAACATATTCATGGGCTGTACAATTTTGTTCAGTCAGTCTTGTCATTCCTGAGCAGTTGCCTGGAGATGGAGCAAAGAAGGGAAGAGATGTCTTGACAGCTTCCCTGCATACATTCATGGTAAGATTTCAATCATCATCATCATCATCATTACTGAAAGGAATAGGGTGCAAAGCAGGACAGTGTGATGTCACATTTAGTCCACAATCACCATCAAGACCATATATATAGAAAGCAGAATGTTTAAATCTGAAATCAGTAAAATGCTAAGAGCTAAAGACAAGAATCAACATCAGCATTTAAAATCCACAACAACCATAATAATTCTGACTTTTAAGAAGTAATTAGGCAGCAATTTCTGTGCTGTTTGAGTTGATGCTTGAAAAAAAAAGGTTGATTAACTTCTAGAATGAAACAAGCTTGTTCATTCTTTCTCTATTCCAGATGGCATCACCAAACTCCTTTACAAGTGGGCCTGTGCATTTGTGAAAGAAACTATGAAGAGGGTAAGGTGTTTACCACAGAACCAGCTGAATATCACCTGTGTAATAGGTAGTGAAAGTGTAGCCTGTAGTACTGAGGTGTTATTTGCCACACTTCCATCCAACTGAGAATGGCTTTTGAGATGTAGCTGAACAATATCTGAGAACTATAGGCTCCTCTCTCTGCTCCACATACTTTTTTTTTTCCTTTCCTGTCTTTCTAGGAAGTGGTCTCTGGTATGTTCTGAAGTTCCCCCTCTGGTCTGGTTTCAGCAGGAGGCGCCCACCTGCAACCTGATTAGTTGATAGTTTGAGAACCAACTATATAAGGAGCTGTCAAACAGGCCAACAGCTGTTGCCTTAAGGTTGAGTGGCTTGTTTGCTGTTAGCGCGTGAAAACCAATAAAGCCTGAGCAACCAATTTAGCCGCCTCACCTAATTCTGTAGTGTGTTCGTTCCCAGTACGAAGCAGTTTCAAAGATGTGTAACCTGCCTGGATGAATGGATGAACACACAAAATGTATACATGCGGTGCAGAGGTGGTATTCAGCAGGTTCTGAGCAGTTCTGGAGAACCAGTAGTGGAAATTTTGAGTAGTTCAGAGAACCAGCAAATACCACCTCTGATTGGAGATTTTACAGTATCCATCATCTGCCATGCCCACCAAGCCACACCAACAGAACTGGTAGTAAAAGTTTTTGAATCCCATCACTGACCTATTAACCAAACCAGGACTGAGCGGCCATTTCATAGAGCATATTTTGGGTGTATCCAATACAGTTTGAAGATCTTCTGAGAGATGCTTTGATTTAAAGTCCAAATGAAGCCTCCTCTTAGAGCTGCTTCATGGACCATGGTTTCCCTTCATTCTCAGAGCAGTGAACCTATTGCCTTGCTTTGCTTGGCATCCTGACCCCTTCTTGCTGTTCTTCTTGCAAAAACTGAAAGCTAGATGCCAACAGGAGATCTAAAGATAACCTGGAGGAGGCTGAAGCACTTACCTAGCAACTATTCAGAAGCCTCTTCCTGCTTTTGCAAGGGATAGATATTAGGAGACAGTGGAAAGGTTGGAGCCAATTAATATACCCCGCTGAGGCAAATCAATTTGCCTTTATGCATCTTTTCCTCTGCACATGAAATAGTTTGTCAAAGTAGACCTCAGCTTCCTCCCACAGGCCTTATGTCCAGGGGTCCCTGTGTGTGAGGGTGTATTGTACAGAGCAGGCAAGACAGAGATTTTTTGAGTCCTTATAATTTAACTTTGAGGAAAATCTTTATCTAATGGTTAAGCTATCTTGTGACTTACATATTCATTTCTCAGTGCTTTCACATCAAAATGGAAGAAGACGACACCAACTCATTTTTAGCAATTATATTCAAGTACTTGCTCCAGAGCCCCATGCATCAAATACTCAGGCTGCTTACCCTTGACTTATGACCACAATTTAGCCCCAAATTTCTATTACCAAGCAAGACAGTTTAAGTTCATTTCACCCATTTGACAACATTTCTTGCCACTCTTGTTAAGTGAATTACTGCAGTAGTTAAATGGTTAATATGGTTGTTAAGTCATAAATATGAAACAATTGACAAGCATTTGAATTTTGATCATGTGACCATGGGGATGCTGCAATGGTTGTAAGTGTGAAAAATAGTCATAAGTCACTTCAGTGCCACTGTAACTTCAAAAAGTTAGTAAATGAACTGTTGTAAATAGAGGATTACTTGTATTAACTGCAGGAAGATAAAGCCTGGGTCCATTTGAACTTTGTACCTCCTATTTCTCACTTTACATGTAAATCTCTCAAAGCATAAGCATTAGGCACAAAGATGGCCTAATTATGTCCAAGGAATTTTTTGAGCCTGTGTATTCCATTCAGATAATTTATAGTGGCAATAAACATTTGTTGCTCTGGGAAAAAATAATAACCAACCTCCAAGCCTGCTTCTGCTTCATTTTATTAGATATGCCATATTCAGAAATATCAACTTCCAGTTCCTCCTTCCTAAATTATTCAATGTATTTAATTTTCAGGGACAATAATCTCTATGTTGGGAAAGATTGATAATTTTAAGTGCCTTTCTGTTGATTAATTAAATCCTATGGCAAAGACTGTAACTTTTTTTTAACTTCCTATTCTTGAGATATGATTCCTGTTTGTTTGTAAACATGTAGCATTTTCAAAACTTAGGGTCTTATTTCTCTATAGCGCCAAAAGGCATGTGATAATAATTTCTAATGTTTAACTTCCAGGAAATAAATACATTGAAAATGATTGGTTGGAAAGCCATTTCTGACATGGTTGGTTTTGTTTATTACATAGTTTATTGTTGAATGTATCTCCTCCAGTGAAGGTAGCATAAAAATGACAAAAGGACTGCTGAGCAAGTAGAGATGAAAGGTTTGTTGTCCAACAGAGCTGCTTCACAATAATGACAAGTGCAAAATGTGAAGCAAGATATATAATGCATGCATCCATAGATATAAGAAAGGCTCAACAACACTCTAAATTTGATTACCTGCACTGACCTGTGTTTAGATATATTGACAAAGATGAGCTGGGACAGTCAGTAGTCAGTTCCTATTCAATTATAATAGTTTGAATGAGATGGACCAAATGAGCTGGAATTATTCATTAAACCAACAAAATCTGCTTGTCACTTGCTTTTATGCTTGATTAATGCTGACAAGTGAAGACTTAAAGCTATCCGGTTCTCAGGCATTTTAGAACGTGCTATAAAGTATGAACAGCTGTTGGAGTTAAGTCTCCCAAATTTGACAAATCAGTGTGACTGTACTGAAGAAAGTATATGGACAACTTGATAAGGAAAGCATCTATTGATTTGGCTTTGTTTTTAGGTCTGAAGACCTAAAGGGTCAAAGAAGGTTTTCCTAGAAGTCAAACTGGATTTTTATAACACATATGTGAATAACACAGTTTTCAACCTTTTTGTCTTTCTAGTTTTAAAATGGTCTTTTTTTGCTTGATCTTGTGAATTATATGGCAGAGAGAATGCTCCAGAAATATTGTAGTATTATCACAAAACAGCTAGCATGAGTTGCATGCTAATTGGCAAAATGACTGTCATTAGAGGCAGGCCAATCTCTCTCATTTTCTGTGTCTCTCTGTCTCTTTCTGTCTATCTGTCTGTCCATCCCCCCCACACACAAATCAATGCATATACACACACATGCACAGACAATTGGAAGACAAGTTGGACAGATTGATTCAGGACATCCCGCCTACTAATACTAATACAGTGGAAACTAGGATCTGAAATGGGAAAATCCAGATTTTATTGTTCCCTTGCAGCCACAAAGTTTAGTGGGATATTCAAGTCAATCATTCCTTTACTTCAAGCTATGCTGCTTTGAGATTGAAATTAAAAGATACCTCTGCCCCCTTTCTATGTGCTTAGGTGGAACAAGTGGGAGAAATCTGCAAAGACATCACAGTAAACAAACAAATAAAAAAATAAGTGTACTACAGTCATTCATCATTTTTCTTTTCTAATAAAGCCCATGTGGCTTCCACTGAGCCTGATTGCATGCTTGCAATGAAAAATGATGCCATAGACTTGCACTTTGCTTTGTATCATGCCTCTCTTCATTATAGTTCACCATGATTAAAAAAAAAAGTTAATTAAATATCAGGTAGGGCAGTGAGCATAGAGGGTATCAAGAGAGACATCTCCAGGCACATTATAGAGTTAAGTTGTTTTTTGAGGTATGTTATCCCACAGTCCAGGCCTGGCTTAATAGTATTAAAATTGATTTACTGTGTTGCATTAGGACCATTGTGCATTCTCTAGCAATCCTTACTTTGTTTGCTAACTTCATGAATGAGTCTGACGCAAGAAAGAAATACACAGAGAAGGATTACTGAGAATTTTGTATCTTCCTGGCAAGTGTCCAAACTCATTAAGGCATTCTGCCTGCTTCACACTTTAGAAACCACAGCAATAAAATGAATTCCACAATTAAAAACAAGTGGCAGCCAAAACATGAAGCTCTAGCTTTTCAGTTGCCTTTGAGTCTTACAGAGCAAATATGTATTATGTCAACTAAATAGTTTTCAGTAATTGCTTCTAAGCCAAATAGATTGCATTGTTGTTGACTGGAGTAAAAGATTCTTAAAAAAAAAAACAACTCAGGTGTAAAGCATTTTTTCTCTGAACTCATTACATACCTGACAAGTAATAGTGATTTGTATCTTGGAAGTTGTTCCTCCTACACGGAAACTTTCTTTTTCCAATAATAAGGAATTTCTAGTCATTATCTGTTCAAAGACAATGTTGTTCTCTCATTGAAATGTTCAATGCACAAGTGAGATGCATCCTCTAATTCTCAATTTTAAAAGTTATCTATTGTTCTCATCCTGGTCATTCATATTTCAAACTATTACCATCAGGGAAACATTGTAAGTGTCTTAAAATGAGGACTAGTAGATTGAGAAACAGTTTCTTTTCCAAAACAGTAATTGTCTTGAATCAAACAGTGCATTTGTGATTTAGTCCTTTGTACATAGTGGCATTTTTAAACTACTTAACTTACTAAATGTTTTAGATATGTTTTAGACTAGGTTTTTAATGATTATTATTATTTTAATTATTTTAATTTTTAAATATTCTGTTACGTGATTGTGATGTGGTGTTTGTGGCACTGTGCTGGGGTAGCTTTCAAATTTCATTGTATTAGTGGAATGGAATGATAATAAAGGTATTGTATTCTACTCTATTCTACTCTACTCTACTCTATTCTACTCTATTCTAATACACCTGCTAGAGAAAAAGTAAAAAGGGGTTCTTAAGTCATTTTCATTTTTAGTTAAATGTTGGTTTTACCAAATAGAAATGCACATGTTCTATTTGACCTCATATGCCTGGCGCAAGAAGCATACATAATTATTAATCTGACTTTTTATTAACATTTTTTCCAAATTTCCACAATTTTACACATGTCCTTTTTTCTAACATATGTGTTTTTTGATGTAAACTAGTTCTTAATGTGCTGGAAAATGTATGCCTGTGTGAATTTTAATGTACATTCAGGGTTGTTAAAGGTGGGAAGAGGAGGAGGAGGAGAAGACAGTTGGGTGCAGATTTACTATGTGAGAGAATGAATATGCCTCCCAGCATAGGGAGTTTCAAATATTGTAAAGTGGAATGCGGCAGACATAAAGTTTTTAAGTCGTAAGAGGTGAGAGTCAAGTGTAGAAGGCAACATATTAGGAAAGTATAATGGAGTATCAGTCTACTTATTCGTTGAATTAAGAATGTAAGTAATATGAAAGTTAAAATGAAAGGAAAAAAGTATCCACCTGAAATTGTACTCTGTGAACTTGTGAGAAATATGTAGGTGTACAAATTATTGTAGTCTATTCAAATGTTGACAGGAATCAAAACTCCTTTGGAGAGGGTGCTAATATTGAAATGTGTCTCTGATCACGAGCATCTTGTTAAAAACATAGTTCTTTTCAGCTGGAAGGAGTTGTCATGAAAAAAACAGGAAAGAGCAACAAACGATTTCCAAAATGCTTAACTGTCTATAAGACAGCAGTTCCTAATGCAAAACTAAACATATTCATTTGAATAGCAAAGGATGCGAGGGATCTAGTGGGCGGGCGGGTGGGGGAGGGTCTGTGAAGCAAATGTCTGTCTGAATAAGGAAAAGCTTATTGAGCATCAGAATCATACTTCAAAAGAACTCCTTTCTTGGTAAATTGGATGACAGCATTTGTGCAAGGAAGAAAGCTTTTAAATCCCAGAAAATATTGAATGTCCTTGAGATATGGAGGTGGGGGAGGGAGGAGAGAAAGACAGACCTGGGAGGCAACAGAATGGATTCTACTTTAGTTAGATCCTTCTTGATAACTTTGGAAAAAATGTATTAGCCCAAATAATCTAAAAGAAATAAATCAAATGTACCTTTCTTATAGCTTGTATTAATAAAGTTGTAAAGGAGTCTAAATCTGTTCCATGTAAGCAATTGGATCCTTTGAATAATCATCCATATAAACCATCAGATTTTTACCATTAGTGATATGATTCATATATCTCAAGAAGATAATCCAAAAGGCATCCCTGTGCATTCATATTTTATGCAAATGTTAAAACCAGTCAGATGTTTGTTTTTCTTTTCCATATGGATCAAATTATAGATTTTCAGAAATCTGAATCCAAGTATATGAGGAGTATATTTCACTTTTGTTTATATGCCTAACATCCCTAGAGAAATCTAATAGAATTTGATTGTGGACAATCCTGAGTGAAATAATTGTACTATGCATACAAGAATATAGGAATAAAAAAGCCTTCATACGGCCTTGTCCAAAGCTCATAAGACTTTAAAACTTTACTCTTTGAATGGATGCTTTGAGCTTTTACAGGTATTGTCATTTCTATCTAGAAATTAACTACGCCTTCACAAATTGGAGGTGTTCAACATAAAGTTTGGCATTTTCAGAATTCTGCTTCACATTAGCATGATCATTGGCTTCATTTGCCAATTTCTGGAGCACTGTTAGCAACAGGGGAGCGTCCTCACAGATCTGATAGACTCAGTCCAATCAGCTAGCAGCAACTGACAACCCAGTCCTGGATGCCATCTTCACCAAACAAGAAAGGTTATGTCAGGTAAGAACCAACAACCCTTTTGGGAAAAAAATACCTTAAAATCCTTTCTATACAAAATTATAGTTCAGCTATTCATATGCTGTATACATGCATACATGTTGTTCTGTATAA
The DNA here is from genome assembly GCA_015471245.1 of Laticauda colubrina. Lineage (NCBI taxonomy): Eukaryota > Metazoa > Chordata > Lepidosauria > Squamata > Elapidae > Laticauda > Laticauda colubrina. The sequence continues at coordinate 6,582,671 of BLBF01000041.1, forward strand.
AATGGTTTACTCCAAATGTCTCAAATATGATTGGCCAGAAAAGACTGCATGGGATTGGTTCACTAAGAACCAATCCAGGAGAACCGCCGAAAGGTGGAAAACTCAAGTAAATGTCATTGGCTACAAGCCGGCAGGCAAGCTGTATATAAAGGCTCCTGCGGCTTGAGCCAAACTGTTCCGTTTGCTGTAACTATTGAAATAAATACATTTGCTGTTGGAACCCGGTCTACCTCACGTTTTTCCAGACAGAACACTGGCGACGAGGGTGGGATTGTCCTAAAACGTGAAATTGTGCACGCGGCGAATTGAAATCCAGGCTAGAAGGGATGGCCGGAAATAATGCACCGCCCACACCCTTCAATCCCAATGAAGAGGATTGGGAATCCTACGTAAACCGTTTTCAAATGTATTTAGAAAGCAACAAGATGGAGGAGATCTCAGACCAGCGTAAGAGGGCTGTCTTCCTAACACATTGTGGACCAACTGTGCTCAAGATGGCCAAAGCATTGGCGAAGCCCAGAGACATGAAACAAATGACCTGGCCTGAACTCCAGCAGATGCTAAAGGCCCACTACGCACTAGTAGTGTCAAATCTCATCAAACGGCACGAGTTCTACCAAAGGGACCAAAAAGAAGGCGAGACCATCGCTGATTTTGTGGCAGCCCTCCGACAACTGGGGGGAGCGTGCAAGTTCCTGAACTTAGATGAAGCCATGCAAGATGAGTGGTACTAGGCCTAAAAGACTCTAATTTACAAAGTAAATTGCTAAATAAACCCAATATAACAGTGGCTGAAGCAATCGCAGAAGCCACAGCCACAGAAGCCGCGAAAAAGTCAGCAGCCACCATGAAGCAAATGAATGTGAATAACGACGAAACGATCCTAGCCAGAGGAAAGAAGCAAATTCCAGCCACCACACATCACGAAGATTTTGACGAAACATCAGAATCCAAAGATGATGACGATGAGGTCCACCATCTGTACGCCAACAAAAAAAGGCACGAAAAAAGAAACTGGCGGGAATGCGCAGGCTGCAGAGGAAACCACCCTCGAGCCAATTGCAGATTCCTTGATGCCATCTGCCGAGTTTGCAAAAAGAGGGGACACATTGAGAAAATCTGTAGGAATCGCAAAAATAACAGCCCTAATAGACGCAGTAACTCTCCTCCACAAGCTGAATTGAAGCAAGCTGAGAGAAAGTGGGAGCGCAACAAATGAGCCAGTAACTGAGAAAAGACCCATCAAACTGTCACTATCGGAAGCGCTCAGACGGAAAGTGGGAGAAAAGTCAAAATCATCATAAAAATTGAAGGTAGCCCCTGTGAGATGGAAGTCGATTCATGATCTTTCCTGTCAATGGTGTCGTGGGACACAATCAGATGACTGGTCCCAAATATCAAATTAAAAGAACTCCAGAAACAAAAATTAACTCTGAAGGACTACCAAGGGAATCGAATCCCTGTGGTAGGTCTAGGACATTTCCGAGTCACCTACAAGCAGCACGTCGAAGTCCTGCCTCTAACAATAGTCGACCGAGACTAACCCAGCCTCCTGGGCATCGAATGGTTTGCACCATTGGGCATCGGAATGACCGGAGTGGACCAAGTAGCTGCAACCGACTGGGAAGAAATCCTGATTCACGTGTTCCAGGACGTATTTGATGGCACCCTAGGCAGGTACCGGGGGACCCCAATTTCCTTTAGTTTAGACCCCAGGTGGCCCTTAGATGATTAAAGGCCAGACGAGTTCCCTTTGCATTAAAAGCAAAAATAGAGGAACAATTGAACAAATTAATTGACCAAGGGGTCTTGGAACCTATTGACCATGCTAGGTGGGAGATGCCAATAGTAACACCAGTTAAACCTGATGGGTCGATATGCATCTGTGGAGACTACAAGGCTACCCTGAACCATGCACTGCAACAAAGTGCATACCCTGTGCCAGTCGTACAACATTTGTTACACTCACTCGCGGAAGGAAATTTTTTTGCCAAATTAGATTTAGCACAAGCATACCAACAGCTTCCAGTAGACCCATTAACAGCTGGGGCACAGACAATAGTAACTCACAAAGGGGCATTCAAGTGTAACAGACTTCAATTTGGAGTAAGCGTTGCCCCAGGTGTTTTCCAAAGCCTCATGGAACGCCTATTAAATGGGATAAAAGGGGTCATACCATATTTTGACGATGTCCTAATTTCAGCTAAAGATACGACCCAACTAGAAAAAAGACTAAGAGAAGTGCTAACAATATTTAGAGAATCTGGCCTGAAAGTTAAAAAAGAAAAGTGCTATTTAATGACTGATCGCATCAAATTTCTGGGCTGCTTAATTGACGGAGAGGGTATACACCCTACAGAAAAAAAGGTCAAGGCTATTAAAGATGCACCACAACCAAAAAAATAAAACGGAATTGCAGGCATTTTTGGTCTAATAAATTTCTATAACGTATTCCTCCTCCACAAAGCAACGATAGCAGAACCATTACACCGTTTGCTGGATAAGAAAACTAATTGGACTTAGGGTCATAAAGAACAAAAGGCATTCCAGAGAATAAAAAATTTATGAACCTCAAACACCGTTCTTATCCAGTTTAGTAACACACTTCCATTGACGGTCACCTGCGACGCCTCACCGTTTGGAGTCGGTGACATCCTGAGCCATCAATTGCCAGATGGAAGAGAGGCACCCATCGCTTATTACTCAAAGACTCTGTCTAAAACAGAACGTAACTATAGTCAACTAGACAGAGAAGCCCTGGCAATTGTCGCCGCAGTGAAACGTTTTCACGAGTACCTCTATGG
>BLBF01000041.1:6593709-6625770 GCA_015471245.1 Laticauda colubrina
GCACTGCTCCTGGTGCTGGTGCTTCTGCTGGTGCTTACTCTGCTGGCGCTGCTCCTGGTCCTGCTGGTCCTGCTGGTGCTTACTCTGCTGGTGCTGCTCCTGCTCCTGCTGGTCCTGCTGGTGCTCCTGGTCCTGCTCCTGGTCCTGCTGCTGCTGCTGGTGGTGGTGTGGAGGAGCAGCCCCTACAACCTCGAAGCCCCTCTGATGAGGGCCCTGCCAGAGGGAGGAAGAGGCATAAGCGTGAACGGGAGAGGAGGCAATACTCCATTGAAGAGGAACATGAGGATGAGGTGCTGGAATGGCTGAGGGAGAACGAGTATCTATGGCAGAAGGGACACAGGCTCTATCGAGACACCAAAAGGAAGCAGGCTGCATGGAGAGAGAAGGCAGAGAGCCTGGACTACACTTCGGAGGTGCTCCTCGGCTGGTGGAAGCACATGCACACTTGGTACGGGAAGCTGCACCTCAAGAAATCTGGCCAGGCCACGGTCAAACTGATGGACCGAGAGACCTATGTGATGGCCAGGTGCAGCTTCCTGGAGGGTGAGATTCCGCCACCAAGGAGCAGCCCCTCTCACAACCCTCTCTCTCAGCCAGTCCGCTTCCAGCCAAGAGTCAGCTCCTGTGTCCAGGCAGGTATCTGTGGAGCGTGTCACGATGGAGCCCCTCCCCGACAGCTGCACTACCCGTGGCGGAGTGTGTGGAGGACCCTCTGATGCAGTGGGAGCAAGGAGAGGGCACTTCCACCAGAGAACAACCCACATCCACCCCCAGCTCCACCTCCACAGAAAGCAGGCAGAGAGGCAGACCGGAGGGGCAGAGCCACACTGTCCTGCTGGAGATCAGGGACACCATCAGAAGCAGCGTAGATCTCCTCTCTCAGCTGGTCCACACTGACATCCCATCCTCCAACCTCAAGCCCTTCCTCACCTACGTCAACCAGACCCTCATGAAATGTCGGAATCACAGTACCAGGTGATAAAGGACAGGATCACCGGTCTTCTTCACAACACTCCAGACCCAGCTGAACCTGCTCTCACCCAGTCCAGGCCTGCTCCTCCACCCCAGGTGATGTCACTGCCTTCCAAGGCTTTCCACAGGCCCTCACCTACCAAGGCTATGGCTACCAGGAGCTCCAGTAGCACAGGCAGTCCTTCCCAGTCCAGGCACAGGTACATCGGACGCCACCGGTGCCACCGATTCCACTGATGCCACCGATGCCACCCACGCCTCACCTCGCTCAGCTGCAGACCAGACATCCCCACTACACTGCTCCTTTCTCCACCCCACAGCCAAGCCCGGCCTCAGAACATCTGTCATCAGTATTGGGGCTGACACCCCATGTCCTGGAGGAAGGGGCTTTCAACATCACAGGACTGAGCCAGCTCTCTGAGAGCTTCCTCCACACACTGTCCCCTGTTGTCCTCTCGGGGCCAGGCACCCCAATGATGCCTCAGACCAGCACTCCAGCAGCAGCCACCTCCACAGCACCTGGACCCTTCACCCCTGAGACTGGGCACGCCTCAGAGTGACCAAGAAGAGTGCCAGAGACTGGGTTGCTACCTGTTGACTTTATCTTTGCTTAAGACACTTGGGTCTTTTTCTTTTACAGCTTGTTATTAATAAAGATTATCTTTGCTTCACACACTTGCTTCATTTATTTTAGTAAATAAAGTCTTGGTGGAAACTTTTAGAAATGGTTTAAGCCTTTGCATGATTGTGGGATGGGTTAAGATAGCTGTGGAATGGGCAGGGATACCTGTGGGATGTGTAATACCTGTTGAATGGGCAGGGATACCTTTGGGATGGGTAATAGCTGTGGGATAGATAAACCTCCAGTTTAAGCATAGTGGGACTGTATGGTCCACCCTCCCAGGTGCCACACCTTTGGCCCTTCATTATCAATAACAATGTAATCATTGATCCACACATTTCAACATAAACACAACTCTTTATTAAATGCCCTGTTCATTGTAGGCCCACCCAAAATACATGGCCCAATCTCATCCGTGTGATGAGACAGGCTGAAGGAAGCATCCATTAAGCATCTATCATTCTGCCACTCCACTGCTCCAGCTGGGGAGTTGTACTAGTGTTTCAGGAGGTTGCGCTGCTTCTTCCCTTCACGTGAAGCTCTGTTGGGGCCTTGCACATCCACAGTGTCTATCAGGTTTTGCCCTTGCCTCCATTCCCCAGGCTCCATGTCCCCATTGCCTTGTTGGAGGTCCACAAGCCTGTTCTGCAACACTGGGTAGCGGGTGCAAATGAAATTGTGCAGGATGCAGCAAGCTTCCACGATCCTCCTCATGGTCTGTGGGCAATGCTGCATGATGGTAAGAAGTACCTGGAACCTGTTGGCCAGGATGCCAAAGGCATTCTCCACCACCCGCCTTGCCCTGGACAGCCTGTAGTTGAAGATCCTCTCTTCACGGGTGAGGCATCTGGAAGTATAGGGCTTCATGATGTAGGTTCTGAGGGAGAAGGCGTGAAGTAGGGCACATCTATGTGTGTCGTTGGGAAGGGGGTCTGGATCTGGGAAACCCATGATGAGGTTGCGTTCCAGCCCCTCCTTGAGGTGACTGGCGTTGTATACCTGGGCATCTGAAGATGAGCCATTGCCTGAAACATCGATGTACATGAACTTGTAGTCAGCATCGACCATGGTGAAGAGGATGATGCTGAAGAAGCCCTTGTAGTTGAAATAAGTGGACCCCGACTTGGCTGGAGCTTTGCAGGCCACGTGCTTGCCATCTATGGCTCCAACAGTATGGGGGAAGTTCCACTTCTGATACCACTGCTCTGCAACTTTCTTCCAGCCTTCTTCAGTGGAGGGGCACTGGAGGAGCTCCTCCAGGTATTCTTCGATGATGACCTACACCACTTCTCTGACCACTATGCTGATGGTGTTGTGTGGCACCCTCCAGCCATATTGCATGCTCCTGTACGTGGTCCCGGAGGCCAGGTGGCACAGAGTCAGAGCCACCTTGAGTCCAGGGTCCAGGCTAGGACGGAAGTTGGTGCTCGGCTTGGTCAACCTGGGTCTCAGCCACTCCACAACTTCGTCAAACATGGCTGGCAGAATCTTCATGAAGTTCTGGAATGCATGAGGGTCTTCGTTCCTCAGCTCCACCATCAGCTTGTTATACAGTCCGTACTCTGCTCTTCTGGTGATCCATCTTCGGACCCAGACACTTTTTGGATGCCTCCTTTTCTTTGCGTAGAACAGGTGAAAGAGCCTGTAGATGGCTTCGCAGTGTTGTAGAATGATGGTGGCTACCAAAAGGAGTGTGTGATGATCCATGGTGGAGATGACTGGATGCTGTGGAAGAGCAAGAGCCAGATGAAGGCTTGAAGAGGTCTGCACCGCAGGGCTGCTGGACTGAAAGTGAGATCCAGGTGAGTTCCTCCCCCTTTTTATAGGAAATATAGGTTTTCCACTCGGTGTCCTTTTGCATCCTCTAGGCATCCTGCAGACATCCCAAATATCCAAGATACATCCCCTGTGCGAACGTTTTTTCCATTTTAATGCTTTGTATGTGAGCTGCATCCGCTTTCATCCTTTCTCCTTCCGTGCTACTGATACTGCGTGTCCGTTCCGCGTCCATTTCGCTTCCTCCCTGTGTCTGTTTTCCGCTGGAGCGGATTAGAGTTGCGCGGATGTGCAGCAGATGTCTAGTGGATATGGCGGATGAATAACGGATGACGACGGATGTAGAACGGATGTTCCCCGTATGCGTTGCGGATGCAGAATGGATGCGTTGGATACATTTTCCGCTCAAAAAGTTTTGAGCAGCTCAAAACTTTTTGAGTGGATGGAATCTCAGTCAACGGATGCTGGACGGATGGAGAGGATGAAAAACGGATGCAGTGAGTACAGAACGGGTGGATCGCATTAACCAACGGATGGTAAGTGTTTCTCTCCGTTTTACATCCTCTTTCCATCTGTTGGTGCTGTGTGACAGGGGCTTAAACTACAGACCTGGTATGAAAGCTAGGTTGTTGAGAGGTTTCTTGGGTCCCTACCCTTAACTCTGGAGTGAAAATTCTTGAGCTTATCTTAATTTTTTAATGAAGTGATCATGAGATGGGACATTAGTGTAGGATTTAAAACATATCTCTCCCCTCCCCCATATTAGTTCTCATTGTGTTTGATACAAGATAATTTATTTTCAATTTTTCTTTCAAAGAACATGAGTTCAGTCAAATTATCATGGGTAGAGCACGAGGTGGCCAAGACATGTGCACGAATATCTTCTCCATCTCTGGATTATACAATAATCTAGGCCTATTATATCTGAGCTACAAAATCCTGAATGACCACTTGATTACAGGAAACAGATATGAAAATTATTTGATTCCATTTATGGCCATTTGTATTTTTCTATAATAATAATAATCTCAGAAGTTTGCAGCCTTCTTGACTTTCTTGGATTTAATTCAATCCTGAAAGAAGACATTTTAAGAAAACACCACATGAGGCTTTCCTAGTACCTGTTCTATTATCAGCACTAAAGGTGAACTGTTAACTGAGAAACTGTAGAACAAATTTTTATTTTCCCTGAAGAAATTTTAGGTCATCCATTTTTTATGCCCCCTCAAGTGAAAGAGGATTTAGAAAGGCTAAGGGTGGTCTGACCCAACAGTAACATTTTAACAGTATCGAGTAAAACATTTTTTTCCAGGAATGCTGGTAAAAGTAAACTTGAGTATTTAATTTATAATGGATGCTCGAATACAAGGACCTTAAATTGAATGATTTTTAGCTATTAGTCTTTCCTTTACCAGAAAAAAATGAAAGAAAAGGACTGTTCTTCCACTTCAGAAATTAAATTGTCTGCATCCATCTTGGTGTGGCCAATTTCTCTGAGCTGGAAATTTAAAATTTAGAAAAAGCAGAAAATGACGGAATCACTCCCTAAAAATGATCTATAAACGAGTCTGATATATTTCTGTCTGATGTTCCTCTTCTGTGAACTGCAGCATTCTTAGTTGCCACTGTGTCAGTTAACTCCCAAAGGAAAATAATCATGATGGAATTCACCCTATGAAACATTTTTTGATTGAGAAATAGAGTCTGTCATAAAGGTTGTGACTCAATATATTCATATTTAGCTGCTTCATATATCTGTAAGTACAGTCTAGTAAGAAACATAATTACACATCTATTTAATCTTGCCCTGTTAAATGATATAATTTCAGCATGTAAAGTATTATGTTCCAGTTTCTATTTTTGGATTTGTTGATCACAGGTGGCCAGATGATAAGTTATCAGAACTTCTACATGAAAAGTGCAAGACATTTGACAGTTTTATTTGAAAACTGAGGAATGACCTTTCATTATTGGTCAATAACTGAAATAAAGTTCTGTCTGACCGATCATCTCTTTCCTAAGATTAATATGAGTTTTTGCCTAGAAGTACCCATTCTGTACTTCTACCCCTCCCCATATTTTAATGAGATTAGGGATTTCTTTCTTTATTTTATAGAATTCATAAATCTGCTTCAAGTGAGGAAGCTGTATTTCTTCTGTAGCTGGATGAGTAATTTAAGCTGAAATGAATAAAACTAGCAATTTTCTAATTCTCAACCTGAAGTAGTGATTTATGGCTATCTTTGACCATCAGTCAGATGTGTTAGGTGTAATTCAACACTCCAGGAAGACATGTGGCCCTTTGATAAAATGCAGGGAGTGTTTGGAGGACTTGTTATAAAGCAAAGAAATAATGGAATAAGATTCATATTTTCATACATAAGATATTCTGAAAATGAATGTAAAAATTAAACAAGAGACTTCTTCTTTAGGTTTGATGGATAAAGAACTTGATCAACGTCTATTTATGTTTACAGCAGGAAGAAGGCTTTATACACAAAAATGGAAAGATGCTTTAAATTCTATAATGGAGGAACGGCTGGAAAAATGATGGAACCAAATTAATTTCTCTAATAATCAAAAAAGAAAACATCCAATGATGTTTCTATTTGGAAACTGATTTTAAATGTTGTACCTGAGATGTAAAAATAAAAAATATATATGATTGATTGAATAATATTTTATATAAAAATAAAATGTTATTATTTTATTCTACTCTGCTTTCTTTCTTTTCTTCCCTTTACCCAATATTTCTCTCTCTTCATTTTTCCTTTCATCATTTTGCCACTATTTTCATTTGTATTTTATATTTTGATAGGTTTAATAAAATGATTAGACATACAAAGTACATAGAGGCTTACAAACATCCCTTACTTGTATTTTTATGTGATAAATACAACAAAACCCAACAATAAGAACAATTTGTCCATAAAACCAGTATCTGTGGTTCTCACTATTTAATTTTGTTCTGCAAAGAATCAAAATTTTATAATATGCAGCTGTCGAGGGCAGATTTATTCAAACTTAAATACCTTATGAATACAGGAGAATGTTTACAGTGCTAAGCACTCTGACCAATTGCTGAGCAGAAGCAAAGTGTGTGGCTGAAGTAATGCTTATTTTACAAGAATCTTGAATTTTACCATCTTGATGCCAAGTGGAAGTTCAAAAATTTTCAATAGGAGATCTGATTTCAGAGCATATTTCATATGTAAATCCACTCCAAGATTTCTAATGAAGGGACATAGTGACTCTAATTAATCTTAACCTTTGCTATTTGCTTCTCTTAAGAGTTGCTTCTGCTATTTTGCTACAGTTAGGAATTATTTGTTAGGAATTAATTCTGTAAACATCGCTTGTTAAGAATTGTATCCTTTGCTATCTGGTTTCTCGCTTCTGTTGTTCGCTTCAAAGCTTGGCACACCCTTAGAGAGTAAATAAGAAAGACAGAGCAGGGAGTTACCCAGGAACATCCTGCTCCATAGATAAATAGGGACAGAGCAAGGCTGCCCAGGAATACCCATCAAATAGAACACACAAGGTATGATATTTAAGATAACAAAAAGCATGGACAAAGCATGGACAGAACATGGATGAAGAATGCTCCTTGGATAAGGGGGACGTGGGTAATAGATTGCCCATGTTGGGTAACAAAGCTTTGTCTCTGATTTGCTAAATGAGTGTATAAGATCCTAGCTACATTCTTCTTGGGTGTGGCTTTTTCCTTTCATGGTGTTGTCTACATATTGTTGCAAAAATGTCCACATATCTTTCTTTGTACAAATAAAAGCTGTTACTTTTTCAAACCTACTCTTGAGTTTCATTTTGGCAAGTACTCAAGTACATTTTTGGAAATTACAGTGTTATATTTATTTAAGAGGCTACTATACAATGATCTTTCCCAGGAGCCCATGAGATGCAATTGGTTCCCTATGATCATTTGGAAAGTTTACCAACTGTTATGTATGGAACTTGGTAGGCTCCAAGTTCCCTATTCTGATTGGTGGAAAAGGCCATTCTCAGATTGGCCATTAGAGAACCAATCCGATTAGCCCACCAGATAGCAGGAACACTTAAAGTGGTGTCACTGGCCACAAGCCGTGGGCAAGCCGCTATATAAAGGGCTGCTGTGGCTTGGGCTCTTGTTCCATTACCATTGCTTAGTGAGTTTAAATAAAGAGTTAGTTGTTGGAACCCAGTCTCGTGCACTTCTTTCTGGATGGAACACTGGCGACGAGGATGGGATCATCGTAGAAGAGCGAGACTGAAGCACGTAGCAATTCTGAACCAAGCGAGAGAGATGTCCAGTATCAACGCACCGCCCACACCATTCAATCCTGATGAGGAGGATTGGGAATCATATATTGATCACTTTCTTATGTTTTTAGAAAGCAACAAACTGCAGGAAATATCTGACCAAAGGAAGAGGGCTGTCTTCTTACACACTGCAGAACAGCTGTTTTTAAAATGGCGAAGGCGCTGGCTAAACCCAGAGATATCAAACAGATGATTTGGCCCAAGCTGAACAGAATGCTCAGAACACATTACGCACCTGTGGTCTCCAACTTAATAAAAAGACACGAGTTCTACAAGAGAGAACAGAAGGAAGATGAAACAGTTGGAAATTTTGTAGCAGCCCTGAGACACATCGGAGGAGCCTGTAAGTTCCAGAACATGGACAAAGCCACGAGGGACCACATGGTCCTCGGGTTGAAGGACACTACACTTCAGAGTAAGCTGCTGAATAGACCAAGCATAACCATGGCCGAGGCTATTGCAGAAGCAACCACCGCCGAAGCAGCAAAGAAGTCAGCAGCCACCATGCACCAAATGAATGCGATTCCAGATCTGCGAAAGCAAGCCAGAGAGAAGAAGGCAGAGGGAGGCAAGAAACACCCCACAGCGACAGCCCACTATGAAGATCTCGAATCCCAGAGCGATCCTGAGGACAAAAATGAAGATGTCCATAGACTTCAATCAGACAAGAAATGGCAGGAAAAGAGAAGAAACAGGCGGGAGTTTCAGTGTGAGGGATGCGGAGGCAACCACCAGCAAGTTGAATGCAGGTTCCTCAATGCAATCTGTAGGGCTTATAACAAACGGGGGCACATCGAAAGGGTCTGCTGAAACAAAAAGAGCTATAGTCCTAAAAGACATGGCAGAACCCGCCCCCCCCCACAGACATGAAGAAAGACAAGCCGGAAGCAGATGGAACTGAAGCAAAAGAACCAGTGGCAGAGAGGAAACGCACCAGACAGTAAACATCAGAAATGCCAGGGCAGAAAATGGGAAGAAGGTCTGGATAGAGGTGAGCATCGAAGGGAAGCCCTGTGAGATGGAAGTCGACTCAGGGTCTTTCCTATCTATGGTATCCTGGAATACCATCTGGTGCCTGATACCGGACATTAAACAAAAAGAATTACAGAAACAAAGACTGATTCTAAAAGACTAACAGGGAAATCAAATCCTGGTAGTAGGCTTTGGACATTTCCTCACTGACTTTAAGAATCATGCCGAAATCTTGCCTCTGACCATCATCGACCATGATCGCCCTAGTCTGCTAGGGATCGAATGGTTTGTGCCCCGGGGAATCGGGATGACTGGGATAAACTGCATTGCCACAGCCAACTGGGAGGAGAGCCTGCTACAAGAATTCCAAGATGTTTTTGATGGGACCCTAGGCAAGTACAAGGGGACCCCAATTTCATTTAGCCTAGACCCAAAAATAGCCCCCATCCGGTTAAAGGCCAGATGCATCCCGTTTGCTTTAAAACCAAAAATTGATGAACAACTAAACAAATTAATAGTTCAAGGGGTGTTAGAGCCAATCGACCAGGTGGGAAACACCCATCGTGACTTCTGTGAAAGCAGATGGGTCAGTGCGCATCTGCAGAGACTATAAGGCAACCCTAAATCATGTGCTCCAACAAAGCGCATACCCAGTACCGGCAGTGCAACATTTACTGCACTCACTGGGGGGAGGAAATTTTTTTGCAAAGCTTGATCTCACGCAGGCGTACCAACAACTACCCATTGACCCCATTACTGCAGAGGCACAGACTATTGTGACACATAGAGGGGTCACAATAGTCACAATAGACACATATAGTAATCGTCTCCAGTTTGGCATTAGCATTGCCCCAGGAGTGTTCCAAAGCCTCATGGAGCATCTGTTAAATGGAATCAAGGGAGTTGTCCCTTATTTTGACAACGTTCTGGTCTCAGCAAAAAATGCCAACCAACTAGAGAACAGATTGAGGGAAGTTTTAAGAAGATTTAGAGATGCAGGCCTCATGGTAAAATGAGAGAAATGTAATCTAGCCACCAACCAGGTTGAGTGTTTGGGCTATTTAATCAATGAACAAGGCATACACCCCACCGAAAAAAAGATAAAGGCAATCAAAGACGCACCTAGACCTAGAAACAAAACTGACCTTCAAGCATTCGTCGGTCTCATAAATTTTTACAATGTGTTCCTGCCCCATAAGGCAACCATAGCAGAACCTTACATCGGCTGCTAGATAAAAAAAACTACCTGGACATGGGGCCACCAGGAACAAGCAGCATTTCAGGGTATCAAAGACCTATTAACGTCTAACACCATTTTAATCCAGTATAGTAATACCCTGCCCTTGACAGTCACCTGTGATGCATCGCCTTTTGGGATTGGTGCCATCCTGAGCCACAAACTACCAGACACCAGAGAGGCACTGGTCACTTTTTATTCAAAGGCGCTTTCCAAGTCAGAACGCAATTACAGCCAACTAGACCGAGAAGCCCTCACAATCATCGCCGGAGTCAAAAGATTCCATGAGTACCTTTATGGTAGAACCTTTTCAATCATCACTGATCACAAGCCCCTGTTAGGAATCCTAGCAGGTAACAAGCCAACCCCGAACATTCTGTCACCTAGAATGACAAGGTGGTCTGAATTCCTCGCTGCCTACTCCTACATGCTGATTCATCGCCCTGAAAAAACCATCACCCATGCCGACGCCCTGAGCCGTTCCCCGTTGCCCATCACAGAAGAGGACCTAGCTCCAACCATCTCCACACTTCAACTAGAGACCTGCCTGAACCTGCCACTAACCACAGCAGATGTCGCAAGAGCCACCGCAAAAGACCCTTTGACACCGTGCATCTTGAATTGGGTAGGTAAGGGCTGGCTGGAAGAGAACAAAACTGAGACATTTAAGCCACCATTTCGCACCCGACAGACTGAACTGTCTGTAGAGAAGGGTTGCATATTATGAGGTGACAGGGTGGTGATACCAAACAGACTCCAGGAAGATGTTCTGTGCAAGTTGCACGAGGGGCATCTGAGCATAGTTAAAATGAAAGCCCTGGCCAGGAGTTGGTGGCCAGGGCTGGACAAGGACATTGAACGTTGGTTGGCAACATGCCATGACTGTCAAAAATCGAGGCCTACCTCCCACAGGCACCAGTTAGAGAATGGGAAACTCTCCGGGTTCCATGGTCTAGACTACATATTGACTTTGCTGGGCCGACAAAAGGCAATACCTTCTTAATAGTTGTGGAGGCCTACTCGAACTAGTTAGAAGTCATACTCATGGCTTCCACAACCACCGAGGCAGTAATGAAAAAGCTAGACAAACTTTTCACTACGCATGGACTGCCTGATGTACTAGTGTCGGATAATGGGCCCCAGTTTACAGTGTTAGCATTCAAACAGTATCTTGCTGCCCAGGGTATCCGACATGCTTTAACAGTGCCGGCCCATCCGGCTGCAAACGGCAGGGCTGAACGCATGGTTCGGTACACTAAGGAGGACCTGGATAGAATGGACAAGGGGACGTGCAAGACAAACTAAACTGACTACTAACCCTACAGAATATTAGCCCTAGCAGCACAACCAACAAAAGCCCAGCAGAACTCCTAATGGGTAGGAAACTGCGCTCCTACTTCGACAGATTGTACCCCACTTACACCTGGGATAACCCCCCCCGACTCCTCCAGCAAATACCAAACATTTGAAACTGGCAACTTGGTCTATGCAAAAAACTTTACCGGGGACCCGTTGTGGCTTCCAGCCATGATCACCCAAATTACAGGCCCCCGGTCTTACCAACTACTCCTAGATGATGGAAGAGAATGGAAGCAGCACATTGACCAGCTTTGTTCTCGCAATCTCGAACGCAAAAACACACCAGAGCCAAAAATAAATATCGACCAAAAACAACTGAGGGGGGGGGGGAATACAAAATAATAAAAAAGGGAGAGATGAACCTCCCAGAACAAGACAACAAACACTACACAAAGACTCTCAAACAAATCAAAAAGAGCACTCACAGTTAGATGAACCCCAAAAGAGAAGCCCAGGAGTAGGATAATGAAACGAGGCCTTCCTGGAAGGAGACAGCCAGGTCAGCTCGACCAACCCGGTCAAACCAGGAGGGAGCGGCGGAGCCATCTCAACTGGCCTGAGAGACTCAGGCGAGAGTGGCAAGGCTGACTCACCCTTCCAGGAGGTTCCATGGAGAAGGAACAGAGAGACAGCAATCCCGTCCGAACTGCTCGAAGACCATGCCGAGACTGAGCTGCACAGGTCAACCAGGACTCGAAAAAGGCCCACCGACCTGTGTTACTACGTGACGGACATTGGACTGAACCAAGGGGGGAGGGGTGTTATGTATGGAACTTGGCAAGCTCCAAGTTCCCTATTCTGATTGGCCAAAAATCAGATTGTTCTCGGATTGGCCATTAGAGAACCAATCCGATTAGCCCGCCAGACGGCGGGAACACTTAAAGTGGTGTTATTGGCCACAAGCTGCGGGCAAGCCACTATATAAAGGGTTGCCATGGCTTGGGGTCTTGTTCCATTGCTTAGTGAGTTTAAACAAAGAGTTAGTTGTTGGAACCCGGTCTCACGCACTTCTTTCTGGACAGAACACCAACAATCTGGCAGATATTACAGTGGGTGCCAATTGCTTAGACATGATGAAAATGATCATCAGTATTACCCCTTGG
The DNA here is from genome assembly GCA_015471245.1 of Laticauda colubrina. NCBI lineage: Eukaryota > Metazoa > Chordata > Lepidosauria > Squamata > Elapidae > Laticauda > Laticauda colubrina. The sequence continues at coordinate 6,606,068 of BLBF01000041.1, forward strand.
TTCACTGAGGAGCTCCCTAACATGAAGCATCCAAACTCAGGTTTAGGTGCTATGTTAAAACAGAAGTTGTTCAAGAAGTGCACTTTTTTTTTCCAATTCAGAACAGTTAGGTAGACTTTGCTAACTTGTACATAACCTTCTTTCTTTCCTCCTTTCAAACATAGTAGCCCCATTTGACAAATTATCTGACAGCCTCATTAACTGCAAAACTTCATCAGTTCTTTCCAAGTAATCAAAATGTTACTTAGATCCAAAGAGCAAATGGATAGCTAAAGAGGAAGCCAAGCACAACCATATTAATCCTGTGGTATGGATCTACATTTGTCAACCATATTGAAGTTTGTTGCACTGAATGGAACCCTGGAGACCACTCAATTACCTTATCTCTTAGCAATTAGGAATCTTCTCAGTTCATTTGTTAGTACAAGGAGAGAGGAAAAAAGAGAGAGAAGCAGGTTATTAGATTAACAGTAGCCTTTTGTTTAAAGACCTTTAAGGAAGTAGTTGCATTGTTTTTTGTTTAAATAGTACTTTATTTAAGAAAACAGGCACAAATGACTTGTTTTCATTTAACACAAATGCCTGAAAGAATTCTCTAAAAAATTCCCTAGTTTACAATTACACAGGTTTAGGTTCACTGTTCCTATTTGTATACTGTATATGGGTTTTCTTCCATTTTTTATTATTTAGCTAAATAATCCCCACCAACTATTTGTTTTTCTGAAAGGAATGGATCTTCTTATTTGGTTTTTGAAAAAAAGGTCTCCTAAATTCATTTATATCATATTTAATTAATTTTTTTGACTGAATTTTCCTCAGCAGATTATTGGATCTTACACGAAGTGATTTAGCTATTGGAAGTAGATGTGGCTTTTCCTGTGTGAGTGCATATATGTATATGAATGTACATAAATACATACATACATAATGTACACACACACATAGGCATATATGTTTAGCCATGATTACACCCCAGATGACAAAAGTTGGACTGTGACATTACTATATAAGTGCCACTCTTTCAAACTTGCTCTGAGATATCTCTAGTAAGCACATATGGGTGGAATTTGCATGGTTACACTGTCCCACTTGTCACCCTAAAGATGTCTCTCTATAATATTAACAAAAATTGAACTGTGTAAATGAATAGACTTGAAATTAAAGCTTAGATCAGAGGATTTATGATGCTTAGCAATAGCAATAGCACTTAGACTTACATACTGCTTTATATCTCTAAATGGTTCATGGAGTCAGCATGTTGCCCTCTACAGTCTGGTTCCTCATTTTATTGACCTCAGAAGGGTGGAATGCTGAGTCAACCTTGAGTTGGTGAGAATCAAACTCCTGGCAGTGAGCAGTGAGTAGTGAGTTAAGCTGCAATATTGCATACAACAGCTCAGTGCTTAAAATCCTGTGGTTACATCTAAAATGCAAATACTGAATAATCCCAATCCAACAAGAACAGGAATGAATAATCTTTCTTTCTGATACCACATAGCATGTTCAGCTAGTTTACTGAGAAGAGTTCACTGTTTTCCCACAAAGTAAAAGAACTTGATGCAGTTTATGTGAAGCCAGATTAGAACAAAAATAGCTAAACTTATACCAACGAACTCTCTGGAGATGAAAAAAATAGAACTTGATTTAATGTGATTATTTATGAATGAGACCCAGCATGATATACAGTATTTATTTATTTATTAAGAAAATAGATTGGGAATGGGCATTCTGGGGTTTTAATCTTCCTTGAAGCCCACTGAATGACATTGTATCAGTCACTCTGTTTCAATCCAAGGATAGGAAATAACAAAATATCATGGAAGAAGGCAGGGAGCTTTCATATTTCTTGTGTTATTTTTTAAAACTTTACTTTGTCATTAGAAAGTATTTAAGAGGTCCATTTCTTCCTTTTTCTTACACATCTTCCCAATATTCTTCAGCCTTTCTGGTTGTCAATGTATTCAGATATGGAAAAGACCCAGGCAAATAGTTATATGATAATATCATCTTTTGCATATTAATTCAATCTGGAAAAGCTGGGAGTCTAAAGATTATCAGAGATATGATTGCATATTGTAAATAAGGAAACACACATGCAGCCTAATTAAGGTAAGCAGATGAATCAAGCATAAAATCTTTGCGTTTTTCTCCTTTTGATTTATTTAAAAGCATTTTTTCCTGACAAATTGTGTGAGAATAACTGAGTAACATTCTGTGAAACTGGAAACAAACAACTCAAGATGTGAGGTTGACGTTTTGATACTTTTTAGCTCTATAAAACCTCCATTTCAGAATTTGCAATGAATTTCAGTGTATGTGCGAATTTACTAGATCAATCAAAACTCTCCCAGGCATTGACTTAGTATCTTTTGCTAGTATGTTTATTCACAGGTAGGGATTGCAAAAGCAATTGTGTGCTTCTGGCATTCCGTGCTTTCTAAACCTAATGAATGAATCTTGGTTCCATGGGTTTCAAATACCAATATACATAGAAATCCAATGCTGATACAATGAACAACAGTACAAAAATGCTATAGAACATTTAGAAAGATAAGCAGTCTTGATAAGGATGTTGTGGCTGGTTGAAAGAGGTAAAATGTCTCATTATTGATACGGCCATAATTCCTGAATAATTTTTATCAGAATGTTTAAACAAGAAAATAAAAATTAATCAAACTAATATAAAGTAAGGAACAAAAAAGTGGTTTCTAATATTATTTACAGCAGCTATACTGCAAGTACAAGTCTTTTTATCTCATTTCTCTAAAGTTACATTATATTACAATTATTTCTGTAAACTATCCTGTCTAATCATTGAAATTATAAGTCCCCCCCCCCCATTTTTATGCAAAAAGTCCATAAGGGGTTTCCAGGCATCAAAAAATGTAGATAACAACTTTTCTCTAAACAAAAAAGACATTTTATCCAGTTCAGCCAAATCTATCAACTATACCCACCATTCCTCCATATTTGATAATGTTGAATTTTTCCGTTACTTGGGCATAAGTAATCATGTCACAATCATGATTCCATGGCTTATTTTCTAAAAAAAAAGTTCCAGCTTCAATTGAATATTGAGCTTTAAAATCACATTTCCAACATATACTGAAACTCCTTTATACATACTTGATAATTTATCTGGCATCATGTACCAATACATCATTTTATAAAAATTCTAATTGAGATCATAATACAATACAAATTTCAACTCTCTATTCCATTAAAAATTTACTCCACTTTATCATACATTCTGTTTGTTCCAAATTTCAACAAAATTTTAGCAATTATATGTTCATCAGTAGATATACCATAATTGTATTTCATTTTTTGGTTTACTTTGCTCCATACCATAGATCTTTTTGTCCATTTTAAATGTTTCAGATAACTGTAAATGAGAAAAGCAATGAAAATTATATGCCACTGTTAGTAACTTTTAAATATCCCTTGATAGTTTTCCAATTAGTTGTGGTATATCAATCATTTATTTTTATCTGCCAGTTCTCTTCTATGATATGTTTTCAAACTAAGATTTTGAAAAATGTTTTTCGCACAACTTGGGTTTATATCTATTCCATGTTCTCAATATGACACATCTAATACAATGATCTTTAAAGTCCACATTAATTTTAATTTTTTATTATTTTGTTCAATTGTGTCTGATTCTCAGACACCACCTGGACAAATCCCTGCAGTTTTCTTGGCAAGGTTCTTCAGAAGTGATTTGCTATTGCCTCCTTCCCAGACCTGAGAGAAAATGACTGCCCAAGGTCACCCAATTGGTTTTGTGCCTAAGATGAGACTATATCTTATGGTCTCTTAGCTTTAGCCTGATTCCTAAACCACTTCCCCTGGCTTTGCCATACCATAAATATCCATGCCACCCAAGGCTCAGGTTGGGACTGCAAAAGTCTCTTATTTCTTAATAAATCCATTCTTTTGTCCAAATCAAACATCAAGCAGTGAAATACAATTTCAACTCCAGTAAACCCAGTCTTCTTTCCTTTCAGTCTTGTGACACTTTATATTTCATTTGTGTTTTTTTCCCTCTTGCCATATATATTTAACTCTGTCTTTTTGCTATTGTTTAAATGGTACAACCATTGTCAAAATAGGTCATTTTCTTCCCTGGCTTTTGGTAATAATGTGGCTTTCTCCTTATATAAGTTGGAGACGAACTTGAAAGATGGTATTCCCCCCCCCCTCAGAAATTTCCCCCTTCCACAAAATACAATAAAAAAACAATTCCTTTTAACAATATTCAATGTTGTCTCTTCCTAGCTATTTGCTAGCAAGTCAGATGATAGTTGTCCCTGTTAGAACTTTTAGATAATTATAATAATATTTACTACCATACTAAAAACTTATAGACTCCTTTAATGCTAACACAATAACACACAAATCGTGCTCTCCAAAAGCCTCACCTATGTCTTTTTAGTAAGACCAATCTTTAGAAAGTACCCCACTGTTCAGTTACCAAATCTCACTTTCATGTGTTATCCTGCTTATTGTATTGCCTGAAGCATATCATTTTATCTTATGGCACAGCAGGGCCAGCCTTTCCCCAACGTGCTCAGAAGTCTGAGAGTCTACTCTGAAAAAGAAACAGAGGCAGAACAGTTATCTCCAAGATACTGCTGCATATTGCACTTTGCACTTTTCAGTGAGCTATGAACACAATTTCATCAGTTGTCTTTGTTGTTCATTACAATGAGGAAGGAGCAAAAGAATACAGGCACAAGGGTGAAATAATAAAATCCCTACAATTTGCTGTAGGAAAAGTGAAATGGCTGTTAGAGGTGATCAAATAGTTTTTGTTTTCTTTTGCTTCTTGAACATAAAATCTCTGTGTTTTATAACTCATCACCTTCTTTCATACTGGGTATTTCAACTGCAGCACTTTCGTCCCACTACCAACGTTATATCATATTCAAGTTTGGAGATGAATGATAAATTCTTAGGCTAGTGTTACCTAGAAATGTTGTACAACTGCTCCCCAGGTTCCCAGCTACAACTTCCTAAATATTCCCATGCCACAAAGATATAAAATGTAAAGGAAAAATGCTTTTAGAATCATGCATTTGAGAGCAAAGAATTTAAATGTAAGCTCCACAATTAAGATGGAGGTGGCTTATGGGAAAAGGCATGCAAAGGTGATGTGAACCAAAAAAAAATCTAAATAAACTGGCTTCTTCCACCTTGTAACACTATATGATGTGCTAAGCATCTGATACCAGCCATCATGTTGCCATGAATATTATGATATCATTTGTCAGGATTTGTATACTGTCACTTGGCACCCCTCTCCTCCAGGCAGTTGCCATGGCACTAGAGCTAAGCTAAAATCTACTTTCTATGTTACTCTTTTGTGAATTTAAGAAAAATGGCCTCTCTTTTCCCCTTGGCTGATGGACTGAATTGTATCAAGCATATTTAAATATGTCTCAGGTTTTAATTAAAGTTGAACTGAAATGTTAGGGTTATTTTACTTGAATAGCTTAAAGAGTGCAATTGAAAGTAACACTGAAAAATCAAGGATAGTCTCATTAGCTCATTGTTATTTTGAAAGACATATAAAAATCCTTAATATTTTCAGCTGCTGGAAAAAAATATACATCTGGTTAGCTATGAAAATTTATTTCTAGGGCATTTAAAAAAGACATGATAGTTCTCAGGACTCCAATTTGACCTCTCTTACAACAAGTAGCATTAGACCAGTTTGTTACCAAAGGAAAAGATTACAAGAGATTCCTTCACTTTTATGACATATCTTCAACATTTTTTCAGTAATTTTTTTTCTATAGATAGTGTCTATAGATGAGAGCGGATAGGTCCCCTCTGCGAACGTTTTTTTCATTTTTATGCTTTGTTTGCGAGCTGCATCTGCTTTCATCCTTTCTCCGTCCGTGCTACTAATGCTGTGTGTCTGTTCTGTGTCCGTTCTGCTTCCTCCCTGCGTCCATTTACCGCTGGAGCGGATGTGAGTTGCGCGGATGCATAGCGGATGCCTAGCGGATATAGCGGATGCGTAACGGATGACAACGGATGCAGAACGGATGTTCCCCGTATGCGTTGCGGATGCAGAATGGACACATTGGATACATTTTCCACTCAAAAGTTTTGAGCAGCTCAAAACTTTTTGAGCGGATGAAATGTCAATAGATGGATGCTGGACGGATAGAAAGGATGAAAAATGGAGGCAGTGAGTACAGAACGGATGCATCGCGTTAACCAACGGATGGCAAGTGTTTCTCTCCATTTTACATCCTCTTTCCATCCGTTGGTGCAGTGTGACATGGGCTTTACAGAAACTGCCTCTCTGTTAACCCTTATTACATTCTTGGCAGGACTAGACTTCCTGTCTCAGGAACATCTCTGGAATTTTTTTCCCTTCCTTTGCTGGTACTTTGCTTGTGTGGAGTGACCATTTAAAGTTAACAATGGCACTGAAAACAGTGACTTATGACCATTTTTCACACTTACGACTGTTGCAGCATCCCCACAGTCATGAGAGGCCAGGTGAGGAGATGCATGACTCGATGTGATATTGAATTGGCCACACAATAAAATGACCACCAAGCCACATCCACCCAGTCACATGACCACCAAGCCACAACCACCACCTAAGCCACTCCTACAGAACTAGTTGTTAAAAATTTTGAATCTTGCCCCTGCTTAAAGCCTCTATTGATAGTATGTGTAGGTTTTTATTATTGCTCAGTTTTGCTATTTTTTTCACTCCTTTGTGTCAATTGTTATGTGGCTATTTTTCTTCTTTTACTATAGTTTGTGAATTGCCCAGAATCACTAGGAGTCGGGCACTATACACATTTTAACAATACACTGGTTACCACCTTTTTAAAAAGGCTTACATGGCACGAGTTATTTGTGGAACCACATCTCCCTGAGAATATCTTCACATTCCACTAGATCAGAGAGTTGGACAAGCTTCAGGCCCTTCCCTTAAATCTTACTACCTAGTGGGATCAACTATCATAGCATTGTGGAACATATTTCCCTTTGAGATCTGGCAAGCATAGGTTATACTAATTAGACTCATAGATCATTATTGTTGTTGTTGTTAATCTTTGGTGAGATTTACAGCCTTTGGGGATGGTTGGTAACTCAACAGCTCAAGTCCGAAACAAGGACCTAGGAACTGTTAAGGTAGCATCAGAGGATATAAGCTGTTCCACATAGGGTGGTTTTTTGTAGAATCAGGGTATTCAAGTCTGATAAATTCAGAATTTCCAAATAGCGAGGTAGCCCTTTAGGTATTGCTCCAAGGGCTCCAATTTCAATTGGGATAACACACGATTTCTTTTTCCAAAGTTGCTCAACTTCAATTTGTAAGTTCCGGTACTTTGTGATTTTTTCTTGCTGCTGATTATTATTATTATTATTATTAGAATTTATATTGCCATATATTCACCCATGACAACTGAAGGCAGCTTACAAAATATAAAACCACATTTTGAACAATAAAAATAATAAAAAGAATCAAATAGATTAATATAATAAAATCACCAACCACCACCCAGCAACAGCAGATCACATGAGCTATTTAATGGGCTCCATCCCACTCTGGGTTCCCCAGGCCCTTTGGCAGAACCTTCAGTGCCTTCTGAAAAAGTATTAGGGTGGGAGCCATTCTAATCTCTTGGGGGAATGATGTTCCAAAGAGAGGAAACCACCATGGAGAAGGCTCTTCTTCTGGGTCCCACCAGGTGTATCTCCCTCAGGGAGATACATGAGACTTGGGTTTTAGATCTGGCTTGTTTATATTATGAAAAAGCAAAAACCTGTGATTATATGTTAATGCCTTATTTTCCTGTAGCAGAGAGAGTCGGAAATCAATGTTTCTTTTTCTTTTTTTTCTTATCTTTCCTCACTTCTCTTTCCCTCCCCCTACTGCTTTTCTATTTATTTTGTATTTTATAATACTTTATAACTCAGTAAAAATGTTAACGGGGAGATATTAATGTTAAGAGATCTAGAACGCACCCACTCTCTTGTCCCAAACGTGTTTTTTTACAAAAGGCAACTGGACTTTATTTGAACTAAAATTATGAATTAAAGGCCCTGTGTCACACTGGCTGACGGATGCAAAATGATTGTAAAAAGGACACAATGGACGAGAAAAATGTTCCATCTGTTGTTATCTGCTCTCAAAAGGGGAAAAAATTTGCATAACCAGAGCAGATAACACGGAAAGGAACCAACAGGAGGAGGACACAGTGCGGATGGAAAGCGGATGCTCCACAGAAGCCTAGCGGATGGAAGCGGATGTGAGCGGAGGGGGGCCGCAGCAAAGTGGACGTGGAACGGAAAGAGTGGATGCAGAGCGGACGCCGAGCGGATGACGCGGATGCACAGCGGAAGCCTAGCGGATGCCTAGCAGAAGCCTAGCAGATGCCTAGCGTTCACTGCGCATGCGGGGAGGATGCATTGCATCAGCCCCGCGGATATAAAGGGAAACAGCTTGCAAGCAGGTCACCATTCAGAGGAAAGACCTGCTTCCAGACACATCGACTGCCTTGCCAGCCTGCCTGCCTGCCTGCATGACTGCCAGCCTTGCTGCCTGCCAGCCTTGCTGCCAGCCTTGCTGCCTGCCTTCCTGCCAGCCTTGCTGCCTGCCTTGCTGTCTGCCTGCCTGCCAGCCTCCCTGCCAGCCTGCCTGCCCGCCTGCCTTCCAGCCTCCCTGCCAGCCTCCCTGCCAGCCTTGCTGTCTACATGCCTGCCTTCCAGCCTGCCTGCCAGCCTTGGTGCCTGCCTGCCTGCCAGCCCTGGTGCCTGCCTGCCTTGGTGCCTTGGTGCCTGCCTGCCAGACTTGCTGCCTGCCTTCCTGCCAGCCTGCATGCCAGCCTTCCTGCCAGCCTGCCTGCCAGCCTTGCTGCCTGCTTTCCTGCCAGCCTGCCTGCCTGCCAGCCAGCCTGCATGCCAGCCTTGCTGCCAGCCAGCAACCCCACAACCATGGGGAAGAAGAGAAAGTCTCATCCATCTGCTGCCAGCCCTGGCAAGAGGGACAGGGCCACCCTCCCACCCCCCTGGCCCTCACTCTGCTTCTGCTGGGGCTTCTGTAGCACGGGCTCGCTCTTCTGCGGCTGGGGCTTCTGCTGCTTCTGCTTCTGGAGGAGCTGATGATGATGCTCATGGCGGTGGTGCTTCTGCTGGTGCTTACTCTGCTGGTGCTGCTTCTGGCGGTGGTGCTTCTGCTGGTGCTTACTCTGCTGATGCTGCTTCTGGTAGTGGTGCTTCTGCTGGTGCATACTCTGCTGAAGCTGCTCCTCATCCTGCTGGTCCTGCTCGTGCTCCTGGTCTTGCTCGTCCTGCTGGTCCTGCTCATGCTCCTGGTCTTGCTCGTCCTACTGGTCCTGCTCGTGCTCCTGGTCCTGCTCGTGCTCCTGGTGCTGCTGGTGCTGCTGGTGCTTACTCTGCTGATGATGATCCTGGTCCTGCTGGTGTTGCTGCTGCTGATGATGATGATGATCCTGCTGGTGCTGGTGCTGCTGCTGCTGCTGATCCTGCTGGTGCTGCTGGTGGTGGTGGTGTGGAGGAGCAGCCCCTACAACCTGGAAGCCCCTCTGATGAGGGCCCATGTGGTCCTGCTAAAGGGAGGAAGAGGCAGACACGAGAACGGGAGAGAAGGCAATACTCCATCGAGGAGGAACATGAGGATGAGGTGCTGGAGTGGCTGAGAGAGAATGAATATCTTTGGCGGAAGGGACACAGGCTCTATAGGGAGACCAAGAGGAAGCAGGCTGCTTGGAGAGAGAAGGTGGAGAGCCTGGGCTACACTTCGGAGGTGCTCCTCAGCTGGTGGAAGCACATGCACAACTGGTATGGGAAGCTGCACCTCAAGAAATCTGGCCAGGTCGCGGTCATGCTGACGGACAAAGAGACCTACGTCATGGCCAAGTGCAGCTTCCTGGAGAGTGAGATCCCCCACCGAGGAGCAGCCCCTCTCACAACCCTGTCTCTCAGGCAGCCCACAGAGAGCCAGTCCTCTTCTGGTTGAGAGTCAGCTCCTGTCTCCAGGCAGGTTTCTGTGGAGCGTCCCATGGCGGAGAACCTGCCGAGAGCTGTTCTAACTGTGGCAGAGCGCGTGGAGGACTCGCTGGTGCAGTGGGAGAAAAGAGACGGCACTTCCACCACAGTCCAACCTGCATCCACCCCCAGCTCCACCTCCACAGAAAGGCAGAGAGCCAGACAGGAGGGACAGAGCCACACTGTCCTGCTGGAGATCAGGGACACCACCTGGAGCAGCATAGATCTCCTCTCTCAGCTGGTACACAACAACGCCCCATCCTCCAATCACAAGCCCTTCCTCACCTATGTCAACCAGACCCTCGTGGACATGGCAGAACCCCAGTACCAGGTGGTGAAGGACCGGATCACTGAGCTGCTTCACAACCCTCCAGATCCAGATGAACCTGCTCCCACCCAGTCCAGGTCTTCTCCTCCACCCCAGGTGATGTCCCTCCCATTCCAAGGCTTTCCACAGGCCCTCACCTACCAGGGCTATTGCTACCAGGAGGTCCAGCAGCACAGGCAGCAGCCCTTCCCAGTCCAGGCACAGGCTCATCGGACGCCCCCGTTGCCACCGGTTCCACTGATGCCACCCACGCCAATGATGCCACCGATGCCACCGATGCCACCCACGCCACTGCTGCTACCGACGCCACCGATGCCACCCACGTCACCGATGCCACCCACGCCAGTCCTCACCCAGCTGCAGACCAGACAGCCCCACTACACTGCTCCTTCCTCCACCCCACAGCCAAGCCCAGCCTCAGTACATCTGTTGTCAATATTGGGACTGACACCCTATGGCATGGAGGAAGGAGCTCTCAACATCACAGGGCTGAGCCAGCTGTCTGAGAGCTTCCTCAACACACCGTCACCTGTTGTCCTCTCGGGGCCAGGCACCCCAGTGGGGCTTCAGACAAGCACTCCAGCAGCAGCCACCTCCACAGCACCTGGGCCCTTCACCCCTGAGACTGGTCACACCTCTGAGTGACAGAGAAGAGTGCCAGAGACTGGGTGGCTACCTGTAGACTTTATTTGGACACTTGACTTGGGTCATTTTTCTTTTACAGCTTGTTATTAATAAAGATTATCTTTGCTTCACACACTTGCTTCATTTATTTTTGTAAATAAAGTCTTGGTGGAAACTTTTAGAAATGGTTTAGTCTTTGCATGATTGTGGGATAGGTTAAGATAGCTGTGGGATGGGTTAAGATAGCAGTGGGATGGGCAGGGATACCTTCGGGATGGGTAAAGATAGCTATGGGATGGGTTGAGATAGCAGTGGGATGGGCAGGGATACCTTTGTGATTAGTTAAGATTGCTGTGGGATGGGTTAAGATAGCTGTGGGATGGGTTAAGATAGCTGTGGGATAGATAAACCTCCAGTGCAAGCATAGTGGGACTGTATGGTCCACCCTCCCAGGTGCCACACCTATGGCCCTTCATTATCAATACTAATGTAATCATTCATCCACACATGTCAACATAAACACAACTCTTTATTAAATGCCCTGTTCATTGTAGGCCCACCCAACATGTATGGCCCAATCTCATCCGTGTGATGAGACAGGCTGAAGGAAGCATCCATTAATCATCTATCATCCTCTCTTGCTACTCCACTGCTCCAGCTGGGGAGTTGCACCAGTGTTTCAGGAGGTTGCGCTGCTTCTTTCCTTCACGTGAGGCTCTGTTGGGGCCTTGCACATTCTCAGTGTCTATCAGGCTTTGCCCTTGCTTCCATTCCCCAGGCTCCATGTCCCCCATGCCTTGTTGGAGGTCCACGAGTCTATTCTGCAACACTGGGTAGCGGGTGCGCATGAGATTGTGCAGGATGCAGCAAGCTTCCACGATCCTCCTCACGGTTTCTGGGCGATGCTGCATGGTGGTGAGAAGTACCTGGAACCTGTTGGCCAGGATGCCAAAGGCATTCTCCACCACCCACCTTGCCCTGGACAGCCTGTAGTTGAAGATCCTCTCTTCACGGGTGAGGCATCTGGAAGTGTAGGGAGAAGGCGTCATCCCCCACGATGAAGTAGGGCACATCTTGCGTGTCGTTGGGCAGGGGGTCTGGATCTGGGAAACCCATGATGAGGTTGCGTTCCAGCCCCTCCTTGAGGTCACTGGCATTGTATACCTGGGCATCTGAAGAGGAGCCGTTGCCTGAAGCATCGGTGTACATGAACTTGTAGTCAGCATCGACCATGGCGAAGAGGACGATGCTGAAGAAGTCCTTGTAGTTGAAATAAGTGGACCCCGACTTGGCTGGTGCTTTGCAGGCCACGTGCTTGCCATCTATGGCTCCAACGGTGTGTGGGAAGTTCCACCTCTGATACCACTGCTCTGCAACTTTCTTCCATCCTTTTTCAGTGGAGGGGCATTGGAGGAGCTCCTCCAGGTATTCTTCGATGATGGCCTGCACCACTTCTCTGACCACAGTGCTGATGGTGTTGTGTGGCACCCTCCAGCCATACTGCATGATCTTGTAGGTGGTCTCTGAGGCCAGGTGGTGCAGAGTGAGTGCCACCTTGAGCCTAGGGTCCAGGCTGGGTAGGAAGTTGTTGCTCTGCTTGGTCAACCTGGGTGTCAGCCGCTCCACAACTTCGTCAAACATGGCTGGAGGCATCCTCATGAAGTTCTGGAACGCACGAGTGTCTTCGTTTCTGAGCTCCACCATCAGCTTGTTGTACAGACCCTACTCTGCTCTTCTCCCGATCCATCTTCAGACCCAGACACTTCTTGGCTGCCTCCTTTTCTTCCCGTCGTAGAGTTCACAGAGCCTGTAGATGGCTTCGCACTGTTGCAGAATGATGGTGGCTACCAAAAGGACTGTGTTACGATCCATGGTGGAGATGACTGGATGCTGTGGAAGAGCAAGAGCCAGATGAAGGCTGAAGAGGTCTGCATAGCAGGGCTGCTGGACTGAAAGTGAGATCCAGGTGAGTTGCTTCCCCTTTTTATAGGCAATATAGGTTTTCCACTATGTGTCCTTTTGCATCCTCTAGGCATCCTCTAGACATTCTTAATATCCGAGATAGGTCCCCTCTGCGAATGTTTTTTCCATTTTAAATGCTTTCTTTGCGAGCTGCATCCACTTTCATCCTTTCTCCGTCCATGCTACTAATGCTGCGCATCCGTTCCATGTCCGTTTTGCTTCCTCCCGTGTCCTTTCGCTTCCTCCTCCTGTGTCCGTTTTCTGCTGGAGCAGATTTGAGTTGCGTGGATGCGCAGTGGATGCGTAGCGGATGTAGCGGACACGTAACGGATGACGACGGATGCAGAACGGATGTCCCCGTATGCGTTGCAGATGCAGAATGGACACGTTGGATACATTTTCTGCTCAAAAAGTTTTGAGCAGCTCAAAACTTTTTGAGCGGATGAAATGTCAGTGGACAGATGCTGTACGGATAGAGAGGATTAAAAACGGACGCAGTGAGTACAGAACGGATGCATCGCATTAACCAAAGGATGGCAAGTGTTTTTCTCCATTTTACATCCTCTTTCCATCCATTGCTGCAGTGTGACATGGGCTTAAGATTCTTTTAAAATGTAAAATCACCGAACCAGTAGTCACAGCAGTTGGCTCCCACCTCTGCTTATGATGTGATTTCTTTGATCCTGAAGATTTTAACTCATTCCAAGTAAATAAGTATTCTCTGACCATGTTTCCATCTATCTCAAGCTTCAATCCCACGCCTTCAAAAATGGGAAAGACTACAGAGGAAACCAATACACACATTGTTTTTCACAAGATATTTGTGAAATATATACACCTTTCTTATTTGGACAAAAGTTAAGTCATTCTGCTGTTTCTTCATTAACTGTAATCATATTGCCATCATTGAGCACTTCTGATATACTATTTCTTTTTGTTCTGAACATATATAACAAAGCCTTATTTTATTATTCTTATAATTCTTCATTAAAATCACCTCAGCTGTCTGTAATCTTTAATAAACTAGACTTCTAGTTCCTTTATGTGAGATGTTTGTTGTTCTCAGATTTTCCTCTTTCAGGTGTATGTTGTGTGTACATGTGTATAGGTTTCTCTGCAGTCTTTCCCATTAAAATAAAAATCCATTGACGTTATTTGTTTGCTTACAATATTTGTATACTGGCCATATCATCCCACTCCAAGTAGTGTAAAAAAAAAAAAACCATGGAAACAACCCTTTCAATAAAGCATCATAGCCACCACCATGCAGAGTAAAATGTTTATTCATTGTTCCTCTGCATTTTTCTGCATGAATTTTACCATTCTTATTTAACTTGATGGAAATGTAACAGCACCTATTTATTTAATGTAAGGGAAAAATGCCTAATTAAATAAGGATTCAAAGCAATTAGAGAAAGTATATATGACTGGCATGCAGAAACTATCAAGCAATTGCAGAACAGTTGCAAACAAAGCATGGTAATTGGTGTTATAAATTTTGTTGTTGCACTACATAGGAAAGATAAAGAAAATATTTTTTAAAAAAATCACAGTATGACCCTCACGCTGATGTTGATAAGAGATTGGGGTGGGGGAAACCTTACTGTGATATCTCTACAATTCTTCACAGTACAAGAATTCTATCCTGCTAGGTAACGCCATCCTGTTCTGTAAATTATAGTGATTATTGTATCCACACACTTGCCTCTTTCATGCCATTCTGTTTACAGTAGAAGGAGGGACAGTTGTTTGGTTTCCATATCTGTCTCCACTCCAGAACCACAATACTAGCCTTTATTTCAAAGTGTAATTTTATCACAGTTCTTCTTTAAATCATGAATGTTTTATTTCTACATAGTAAGAAAATTTAAATGAATTTAATTGAATGAATTAGGAAGTAAATTAAAATACTGACAAAATTATCTTTGGTGTGGAGGCAGGATTCTTTTATTAATTTTAACATACAAGCAGCCATCTGACCATTTTCAGTCTTTCATGTTATAATCATCTCTCTTGAAATCTGTGACTTCTCCCCTCCCTTTGTTTCAGTAAAATTCAAGAGAAAGATATCACATTGTACTCACATTGAACTTTTGTGAGATTAGGAAGTGGGGGAAATTGTAAAGAGATGTGTGAGTAAGAGAAACAACAGTATTTATATTTCCAGCTACCTCACTTTTATATAAGGTAGACTCAAAAATATCAACTAGACCAGTTTTTAAGAATTTTTGGAGAAGAGGAAAAAAATGTGGCTGACTTTGGTGGTCTATCCATATTAGTTGATGGATTTGATTAAATGGACTCCATATAAGAGACTAGGTTGGTTCAAATGTATTCGAAGATGACCCATGTACCCCACTTTTTTCTCTAGACAATTTGCCTGCTGAAAAAGTTTAGCACCTAAATGTTTGAGATGTAAACTGTCACTTGGCCTAATACATGCATAACCTCTAAGGAGTATGGATTCTTCCCCACTGTAGACCAAGGTCCCTCAATATCAGCTACTTTAAGCTGTGTGAGTTCAACTTCCAGAATTCCCCAGCCAATTGCTGAGATTGTGGGATACTTGTCAAAATTCTGACTGATGAACCCAACCAAAGTAAGCAAGGCTGAGATGTTCCGATTTCTTGATGCAAAACTTTATTGAGTACAACATTTTGGCACCGATGAGGGCAAACTAGATCTGGCGATTTCCCACATAGTCAAAATTCAGGTTCTGTCTCCCTCCAATTAGAGCAAGTCATATTGTCCAATTGAGTCTCCTGGTATTGTTGTAAGAAAGTCTTTCTGGCTCTGATAAACACCTGCCAAAACATCCTTGGTTCCTGTGCTCCATTTCTTCATGTCTGAAAATTAAGTTCTATCTCCCACTTCCACTTCCCTTGTTCATTGGCAAGCTGAGAAGTGATAATAGTTGCAACAGCAAAAAATGGCTTTTGAAACTTGATAATACTGCTCTAGGTCAGGAACAAGGCTCCTTCAAGTTTGGTTCAACTGCTATGGTAGTGACATCAGGGATATATTGATGCAATATTCTTTGCATGAATAAGGAGATAGTTAGCCACTGACATCTTCTAAGATTCTTTTTCTAAATTAATCTACAATCCGGAATTTTTCAATCCAGATATGAATCAATCCAACTGAGATTGTACTTCTGTGACAAATCAAGATTAGCTAAGAGCTCTCACCTAGCTGGGAACAAAAAAACAATCAATAACACCCAAAACTCAAATAAAAAAATAAAATAAAGCAGGCTTCCATTACATTTGAGAGGAAAACAAGAACCATTTAAGGAAGAACATTTCCTTTCCTTATGTAATTGTTCTGTACCCCTAGTATGAAGAATATTCTTTTAGTGTCAGAACCTACCTGAACGAAGTGAAAGTTTTTTTCATCCAGATATTGAAACTAGGAAGTAGACTTTAAATAAAACACCTGCCACTTCTCCTTTTTGTGAAACTCATCTAATGAGGAATTATCTTTAAGGCACATTTCACATTTCAGAATTAGTTATTGTTGGTCTAATATTCAAGAAAGTAAATTGAAATAATATACAATCATATATTTACTTCTCAATTCCTTTGTGAAGTCAGGTAAAATAATGGTTTCTTTATTTACTTAAAATCCCTTTTCCCATAGCTATAAAAGTGCTAGTAAGGAAAATGTTTTTTGATTACTGTACAGCATAGTGGCTGATATTTCAAACTGTAATGGAAGGTAGAAAGCCAGCATCATAGAGTGGTAATAAAAATGGCTAATATGTACATAAACCTCTTTTAAAATCAGCATAAGGGGCTGCAGATCCCAAGAAATACATTGAGTAGATGTCTTGAGATGGGGGCGTGGATGTGTGTTATTAGTTTCTTATTGTATTGATTATATTGCAATGATATAATTTAAATCTGCTATACTCAGCAAAGACAGTTTTACTGCTCTGCTGTGCTGATTATTACAGAAAACATAAATTGGGTCATAATTCTAAAGAATTGTCAAGAAACCAAAGTTGTTCCTTCAGAATGGTGTTTGTCAAATCTTCAAGAGGAGATCAGTAATTTAACATCTGCAGGTGTAGAAATTTTGTGATGTTTATTATCATTTCTACCAACATTGTCAAAAAAGAGGAGTTTATATCATGTATTTCTCTCTCTCTCTCTCCCTCCCCTGTCTTCTGATTCTTACTAAACATGCAAGATTTAAAAATATTCAGAAACTTTCTGAAGAAATGCTAGAAGACTCATACATAATGCATTTTGTCATTAATAATATTCTAAAGATGATTATACACTGATGTTAGACCCTGGTAATAAATGAATAATTCTATTTTTGGTCCATCTCAGTTTCATAAATATCTCTTTTTAACTGTGGGTCAATTTTTGCATCAAATTGTTTGATGCAATTTTTAAAAATTCACTCAAATATTAGTATGACTTCAAATACTTTTGTTCCACAAATATTTAGATTGACAAACAGTGCTATATACAATTTACAAGCCTAATCTTCCAGGGTTCTAAATCTTCCATGGAATTTTATACTGGAATCTTCCAGCCCATTGAAGAATATGACAGTATTGAAAGAATGCAATGGAGGGGACTGAATGAATCAACCTATCTTGCTTTTCTTGCTGATGTGATAATAATGGGGAAAATGTAGTCTATAAGAATGGTTTGTTAACAAAGACAACTATTAATGATGAAGAAGAAAGACCAAATTTCTTCTTACAATTGAACCTGACTGGAGAATAGTGTAATCAAGAATTTAGGAAGAAAGTAATCTCACTTTCTACTTGTTGTCTATGTTAACTTTCAGAATTCCTGTAATTGGAGTAACTTTCATTTGTTTTTGTTCTTTTACTACAAACAGTAATTAACATTCTTCTCATTTACTGAAACCAGTATACATAATACTGCATTATTTTATATGTATATATTAAGTTGTGATTTTCCTACACTTCATATATTTTGTGAAAAAATATTACTGCTTGATATCAACTTCTTGACATTAAATCATTGAGAAATGCCTCATATTCTTCACAATTAAATTGTCTCAGCTAGCTTAATTTTGTGACTGGAGCCAGGACTGATGCTGAATTTTATAGGACAAATTGTGCATTGCTTACTCTTATAATAATCAAGATTCTGAATCAAATTATTTTTCTCATAGACTAGGAAGAAATCAAGAAAAGGAGTTTGGGGCTGTTGTTATTTTTAACAGAAAGGGAATGATGGATTCAAATCTAATGGGGAAGTTTTTAGGTGCTGCATAGATTGCAATGACTACCATGAGATATTGCAAAATTGCATCCTATATGGGCAGCTGGCTCACTTCAGAAACATGTAAGAGTTGAAGATTGATGTAGTATAAGAAGGTTCATTGCAAATTTTTCACTCTCGTGTCACTACGGAACCAAAATAAAAAGCTTGTCAGCCAAAGTCTTATTCAATCAGTACTTTTCCTCCACTGGCAAGGATGAATGAAATATCATGCAGGTGGGAAAGCAACAAATCTTCCTCCCATATTTGGAAATCAGTGATGGGGTGCTTTGTCAGATTTCCCCATGTAGTAGAGGATGAGGGAGCAGCAGGAACAAGAAGGAATGAATAGGCAGGTAAAAATTAGATTGACAGGCTCATTTGACAATTTTGTTGTGAGGTTAGGCTCCGGAGGCAGGTGTGAACATGCTGTGAACACCTGGTCTTTTTATTTTATGTCTGTCTTCAGCCTCGGGAAATTCTGCACACCACTGTCAAGGAATAATGTTCTGTAACTCAATCTCCAAAGCACTGACAGCAGTACTTCTTTACAGTAACGGTTTGAATGCCAATTCATAGAGGGTGTTTACAGGCAACAGATCTGAGAAGCACATTCTATCCACTGCCACTTTGAATGACTACCAAAACTTTACAATTTCAAAGGTATGCCAGGCAAACAGCAGCTACTGGAGTATAGTTGATTGGGCAGAATGGGGAAAATTGGGACATCTGCCATTCTACAGAGAAAGCATCTGGCTTTTTCCAGGTATATATGAAGAGTAATAATACAAAAGCAATGGTTTGTGAGGCCTGAAATGAAGTTCTCTAAATCTAGCAGGAGGCAGGC
The DNA here is from genome assembly GCA_015471245.1 of Laticauda colubrina. Lineage (NCBI taxonomy): Eukaryota > Metazoa > Chordata > Lepidosauria > Squamata > Elapidae > Laticauda > Laticauda colubrina. Next base: position 6,625,122 of record BLBF01000041.1, read on the forward strand.
AACCGTTAAACTTTATCTGTCAAACATACTTGAAACACCCATCTCTCCAAGGTGTACTCCGTTGTTTTCCGTTGTACACATGGGAGCAACTGAAAGGATTGTTCCCAATGTATAGAGCTATGATAGTGAAACTATGGCACGCATGCCAGAAGTGGCACACAGAGCCATCTCTCTGGGCATGCCAGCCATCACCTGTTGTTCTTGTGGGTTCTGGCACGTGCATGCGCACCAGCCAGCTGGTCTTTGCGCATGTGGGAGTGCTGGAAACTGGAAGAACAGCTCCCTGGCACTCATGCATGCACCCGGAAGCTAAGCTCCTGGTTTCTGGTGTGCCTATGCATGCTGGCCAGCTAATCTTCATGTGTGCATGCATGCCAGAAACAGGAAGACAAGGTGGCCGGCATGCATGCACACGCCAGAAACCAGAAACTCAGCTTCCCAGTGCTCCCATGCATATGCACTGGGGAACTACTTTTCTGGTGTCTGGTGCTTTCTCACATGCATGCATGTTCCCGTTTCGGCACTCATTGCCAAAAAGGTTTACCAACACTGGTATAGAAGAAACAGCCAGCAAAACTGTTTCGAGCCAGCAAAACTAACAGTTCAAGGTCTACATGAAAATTTCCCATTATTAGATATGATGGACACT
>BLBF01000041.1:6631108-6645361 GCA_015471245.1 Laticauda colubrina
GGAAGGAAGGAAGGAAGGAAGGAAGGAAGGAAGGAAGGAAGGAAGGAGGGATTTCTGATGCTCACTGCCTTCTTCCCAGATGAAAACTCAATGGGGAAGTTGACAGCAAATCAGAAATCACTCCTCCTGCTGCTGATTTGATTTTGCCCACCAAATGCAGTTTCTCTGTTTAGGTAAAGAAATAGCTCTGAAATGATTACTCAACAGATCACAGGTTGTCTAATATGCCAACAGCAAATGATGGAAGAATGGATTTCCTTTTGTTCAACTAGAAAGAGAAGGGATCAGTTCAAGATTCATTGTGTGTTTATTTCTTTATAGCTAAACATATAAAAATTAGTTGAATCAAATTAAAGGCCTATTTATTCCATCATTGTTATATATATACTGTAGCAGCAAGACAAATGATTTTGGAAGTCGCCAAGCAGTATTTGAAGATAACTATCTTCAAGAACTCAAGACCTCTCAAGAATTTTGTGCTAATATAAATGCTGCTTCTGTATAACCCCTTTTTCAAACTGTCTAAATTGCTAGCCAGTCGTATATCTGAAAAGTCAATGTCCTCAGAAGAAAGTAATAATGAATTACTTCTTTTTTTCCCCAAGAAAACTGCAGAGACTTCTGTCTCCAGGATTCAGCAGTGAATTCAAAGTAGATGTGCATGAGTGTGTGTGCACACACAGTATCCTGAGGCTTATCTGTGAGTTTGCTGCAGTGCTCCAGGATACCCTAACATGCAGTGTAAGGATTAGGATTGTATTTATTACTTGATTAATTAAGATATGGAAATCAGCCACATTCTGATCAAATTTAGAATTGAAGATGACAAGATGGCATACAAATATAAGATGTTGGAAACAAGATTTGAAGAGAAAAATATTTGAGTCCAACTGATTCAAAATTCTGAATAATACTCAAACACATGGCATAATGAAGCAGCAGCAATGGAATGGAATATTAAGATTAACATTTATTTCAGCTTCATAGCTTCAAGGGTTCACCACAGTAACATTTTAAGTATGCCACTTCACCTTTTCAAAATGAAAGCTTAGCACAACATATTTAAAGTGTCCAGCAAAGAGCAACAGCATGTATGATTAGTTTTGTTTTTGCTGGACTTTACAGAACTTCTTTGAGTCAGGAAGTAAAGGCCCTGTCACACTGCGCAATGGATGCAAAACATTTGTAAAAAGGACACAGCGGATGAGAAAAATGTTCCATCCGTTGTTATCCACTCTCAAAAGGGGCAAAAATTTGCATAAGCAGAGCAGATAACATGGAAAGGAACAGACGGGGGGAGGACGCAGAGCAGATGGAAAGCAGATGCAGAACGGAAGCCTAGCAGATGGAAGCAGATGGAAGCGGATGCAGAGCGGATGCAGAGCGGATGATGTGGATGCGTAGCTGCATACGCTTTCATCCTTTCTCTGTCTGTGCTATTAACGCTGCGCATCCGTTCTGCTTCCTCCCTGCGTCTGTTTACCGCTGGAACGGATTTGAGTTGCGCGGATGCACAGCGGATGCCTAGTGGATATAGCAGATGCATAATGGATGCAGAACGGATGTCCCCCGTATGCCTAGTGGATGCAGAACGGATGCATTGGATACATTTTCCGCTCAAAAGTTTTGAGCAGCTCAAAACCTTCTGAGCGGATGAAATGTCAATAGACGGATGCTGGACGGATAGAGAGGAAGCAAAACAGAGGCAGTGAGTACAGAACGGAAGCATCGCATTAACCAACGGATGGCAAGTGTTTTTCTCTGTTTTACATCCTCTTTCCATCCGTTGGTGCAGTGTGACAGGGGCTTAAGGATGTCAAGTTATTTTTTACAGGTATCTTAAATTTTTGAAAGCTAAATTAATCCTTATTTATATTCAATTAAACCTTATGGTCAGGGAACAATATACCTGATGCCTTTGATCAGTCAAGCAACAAGGCTGACTCAGTATATACCTGATGGCTGCATATTTTGAACTGAGTACATCAGGAGGCCAGAAAACTTTGTTGTTGTATATGGCAGGTCACTTATAGCTTGTATAGGACTATAGTAATAAATTATGTCCAATTGGTTTGAAAGAATAGCTGACAAAGCAGATGTCCCCAGTCCACAGAGAGGTTAGAAATAAATTTTCACCTCTGTGCTAAGTCAGCATCTTTTTAAAAAAATCCTTCTATACCATCTTTAATGTATTTCAGCATGCCATGAGGCATCTCCAGGCATCTTCAGAACCTTTATGTACTGCTTGCATGCATTTTAACTAGAGTTTTACTGTATCTGATATAAATCAAAATTGCTTTTATTTTATATTGTATATTATCAATATTGTATATGACAGCTATATTTCATAAAATTGTTAAAAGAAAAGAAGGGAATCTACTATTAGTTACAAGTTCAAACCAACTATATAGACACATCTACTGAAAAATTTTTTCTTGGAAGAAAATGTTGTTCTTATGTAGACAAAAAAAAAAGCATAAAGTTTTTCTCAGTGTGAAAACTGAACTGTACTAATACAATATCTTTTAATCTGTAATAGTGGGTAGAAATGCTGGTCTTTGCACTAAGTGGCATTAAGTATTTTTGCTTCTCTTCAAGCTTTGTTATTGTTGTAAGCCCTTTCACTGAATTATTGTTATTGAAGTGACTTATGAAAACTTATAACTTCATATTTAAGTAAAATACTATATTTGCATTCAGAGCTCTTTTCTTTAGAAAATTAGGTATACGTACTATGTGAATAAAACTTACCATTCAAGGCTTGAGAGAATAATCAATTCTTAAAGAGCAACATTGAAGGCCAAGTAATAAATAGGCATTAGGCAGTGGTACAAAAGTTTATTGTTTGGTATCCAAATAACCTTTGTTTGGTTCCTTTGTCCTTCAGGCACTGTTCTGTATAACATTCACAAAGGTTGATCACATGATATAAAAATAAATAAATGAGATTTGAAATCAGGGATTTCAGACTCAAATAGTTGTAATGGCATGGGGTCTAATTTATCAGCCCCATTTATTAAAGATGTTGAGACTCTAAAAACAGTACAGAAAAGAGCAACCAGGATGATTAGGGGACTGGAGACTAAAACATACGAAGAATGGTTACAGGAGCTGGGCATGACTGGTCTAGTGAAGAGAATGACATGATAGCAGTCTTCCAATATTTATTTTAGGGCTGCCACAGAGAGGAAGGGGTCAAGCTGTTTTCTAAAGCACCTGTAGGCTAGAGAAGGAATAATGGATGGAAACTGAACAAGGAGAAATTTAACCTGGAAATAAGGAAAACTTTCTGACAGTGAGAACAATCAACCAATGGAACAGCTTGTCCTCAGAAGTTGTGGGAGTGCTTGAAACCTGAAACTTTCAAGAAGTGATTGGACTGCCATTTGTCAGAAATGGTGTAGGGATTCGACTTGGGTGGGGGATTCAACTAGATGACCTAAAAGGTCCCTTCCAACTCTGATTATCTGTTATTTATTAGCTTAGGTACCATGTATGCACAATCATTAAGATAACTAGCCAGGAGTACAGCTGTTCAGTTGACATGGATTGTTCTTATTTGGTGGATAGTTAGAACAGCAAAGGAAAGAAGAAGACAGTGATCTGGGAATACATGATAACTGATTGCCAGGATTGGTCCCAAAATGAAAAGTGGAAGAATAGAAGCATCTTAGACTGGAGGCACTGGAGAGAAGGCAACAACAAACACACAACTGCCCACTACCTAGGAGTACAAAGGGAACAAATCCAACATAGACCAGAGCCTGGGGCCTTCACTGCCACCACATATTGTTCTTGCCATGGCTTGAAAAGAATGACTCCACAACTTGTCAGAGCAGGCAGAGGTGCTTTTTCAATCCTAATCTCTTAATGAATCACTACTCTGTGGGCGATCAGCTCACTCCCTAAATGTAGAACTATGCATCTCTGTAAAAATGAGGACTTAGGGAGTAGGAGAAGATCCCAACCCTAGTTTTGTTGGCTGCCTTCAGGCAGGGTTAGGAGGGTGATTGTTCTTCAGCTAGCTCCAAGGAAATGAAACATGTGCTTCACTTTCTTGTCTCCTTGAGGGTCATGATTGTTGCTACTACTTTTTTCTTATTGTTTGTGAGTGAACTTCAGGGTACACAGGGTACACAGACTATGCTGGAGGGTTGCATGCACCTTATGGAGTTTGAGACTGTCCTCCTGGATTATATGGAAGGCTCATACAAAGAATAGAAATTATCTTCCCCAGACATGATTTGGGAGTCAGAGCTTACATTTTTCAGCTAAATTAACCATGATTCTAATTCATATTCTTGATTTTCATCTCTTTGTAGTGGTTAACTGTGAGACACTTTGAGAGCCTTTGGAGACAAAGATCTAGTTTTTAAGAATTTTAAGAGTAAATGAATAAATAAAGGACAGCAAGACAAACCAAGATTAAGTAAAATATGCTTTAGCCAGGGCATTTTCCCATTGGCAGGACTGAAATAAAACATACCGAAGGAGATAATGTTCAGGATTAAGTTGAGGAATAGATCTGCATTTATTCTGGAAGATGAATTAGCCCTTCCAAGCACCAGACAAGGCCAATGACCTTTCAGATGAAAAGAGATGTTGATATTCCTTGTTTTCCATCTTGCACTTGAATGTCTGTTGCAGCTGTCCATAAAAATTGTCCTTGATACAGAAATACTGATAAACAACCCAAGGACAGAGGTACATTTCTCTTTATAGACACTGATAATGGTAATAATAAGTATTTTATTTACCTCATTTATGCCTAAAAATAGCTATTACTTAGCTTCATTTAAAAAATGATTACATGAACTGAAAGAATAAATGAATAATATAAATTGAAATAAATAAAGTTATTTAAAATATTTTTTAAAAAAATACTGTCACATATTCATATATCCAACTAACTGCTTTAAAGTATTCTGTGGATCTAATGCTCAATTATTTCAATCTGTGGCAATTATGAAGTAATATCATAAATATAAACAGCTGAAAAGAATAAAGAGCTTAATTCATGCCTCAAAGCATGGAAAAGTTAAGAGTATTTACAATATAAAGATTGCTTGAAATAAATTGCAGAAAACTACAGGATCCCAGAAATTCAATTGGTTGTGTTGCAGAACTACACCCATGTGTTCAAATAATCCCTTAGGTTAAAAAGGTCCATTTACATTAATATATCAGATTGCTCATTTTCTAAATCCTATTGAAAGAGGATATAGGATATAAGTCTATATCAACAAGAACCAAACCATACCTATCAATATATAAATATTGACTTTTATTTAAATACAAAAGGTAAGCAGGGGTACGAGCCTGACAATCAATTAACATAATAATAGAGTTGGAAAGGATCTTGGATAGCTTCTAATCTCATGCTCCGATAACCAATTTGGACAAATAGAATAGAATACTTTATTGGCCAAGTGTGATTGGACAATGCATAAGCTCCCAATGTACATCCAAACAACAAATTTGTTCTATTCTGAGAAGAAAGGTATGCGAGACCAGTGTTCCAACAAACAGCTCTTTATTATAACAACTCAGTGACTTGGAACAGAACATTTGCCAAAGCCGCGGCAGCCCTTTTTATAGCAGCTGCTCCTGGCTTGCGGCCAATGACAGTTCTTTAAGATTTCCCACCATCAGGTGGGCCAATTGCAATGGCACTTTATTATCCAATCCCATAGCGGCCTGCTCAGCCAATCAGATTTAAGTATTTGGAGTATTCTAATTTCTATACACAACACCCCTCCCCTATTGGTTCCGTCCAATGTGCATAACGTATTCACACAGGTAAGTGGGGCTTTTGTGGGTCCTACTTGACCTGCGCAGCTCAGTCTCAGAGTGGTCTTCCATTGGTTCAGTCAGGATCGCCTTCTCTCCACGTCTTCTCCATGGAACCTCCTGGAAGGGTGAGTCAGCCTTGCCGCTCCCGCCTGGGTCTCTCGGGCTGGTTGAGTTGGCTCTGCTGCTTCCTCCTGGTTTGTCCGGGTTGGTCGAGATGACCTGGCTGTCTCCTTCCTGGAAGGCCTCGCCTCGCTTCCCTGCTACCAGTTCTCTTCTCCGGAGGTCGTCTATGGGTAAATGCTCTTTTTGTCTTTCCGGGGGTTCTAATTCAGGTTTGTGTTGTGTCTTTTGTCATGTTATTGGTGGTTCATCTCTCCCCTTTTTATTATTTTGTGTTTCCTCCCCTCCACGGTTGTTTTTGGATTGTTTGTTGGGGGTGGTATTTGCGGTGGTGCTTCAGAGCTAGGTAGGTTAGTATTGCATTCCAATGTCCTAGAGTGAAGCTGGTTGATGTGTCATTTCCATGTTCTGCCATCGTCTAGTGCAAGCCGGTATGACCGGGGCCCTGTAATTTGTGTAACTGTGGCTAGAAGCCATAATGGGTCCCCAGTAAGATTTTTGGCGTAGACTAGGTCTCCAATGGTAAAGGAGCAATATTTACTTGAGGAGTCAGGGGTTTTTTCAGAGGTGTAGGTGGGGTATAACCTATCTAGGTAGGAACACAATTTTCTACCCATGAGGAGTTCTGCTGGGCTTTTGTTAGTGGTTGTGCTAGGGGCGATATGCTGAATTGTTAGTAGTTTGTTTAGTCTATCTTGAATGTCCCCAGTGTCCAGTTTCTCTAGGGCTTCTTTTGTATAAAAAACCATGCATTCAGCTCGTCCATTTGAAGCCGGATGAGCCGGTGCTGTTTGGGCATGTCGATGCCTTGTGCAGCTAGGTATTGTTCGAAAGCTAAGGCAGTAAACTGGGGGCCATTGTCAGATGCTACTACATCTGGCAGTCCATGTGTAGCAAAAAGTTTGTTCAATTGTTTTATGACTGCTTCAGTAGTTGTGGATGCCATAAGAATAACCTCTAGTCAGTTTGAATAAGTGTCAACAATTATCAAGTTTGTGTTCCCTTTCGTTGGCCCAGCAAAATCAATATGGAGTCTTGACCATGGGCCTCTGGGAGTTTCCCATTCCAGGACTGGTGCAAGAGGGGGCGTAGTCCTTGATTTCTGGCAGTCATGGCACGTTGCCACCCATTTTTCAATGTCTTTGTCCAGCCCTGGCCACCAGATGTAACTCCTGGCCAGGGCTTTCATTTTTACTATGCCCGGGTGTCCCTCATGCAACATTTTCCTCCTGTAAATTTTTGGGAATTACCACCCTGTCCCCCCACAGTATACAACCCTTTTCAATGGACAGTTCAGTCTGCTGGTTGCGAAAAGGTTTAAAAGTCTCGCCTCTATCCTCATCCGGCCAGCTCTTACCTACCCAATGCAGAATTCGAGCTGTCAGTGGGTCTTTCATGGTAGTTTTAGCGACGTCTGCTGCGGTTAGTGGCAGATTTAGCCATGTCTCGATCTGAAGAGTGGGGATGGTGGAAGCTGGGTCGCCTTCCTTGTCAGGCAGTGGGGAATGGCTTAAGACATCCACATGGGTGGTAGTTTTTCCTGGGCGATGGATGAGTGTGTAATTGTATGCAGCAAGGAATTCTGACCATCTTGTCATTCTTGGCGATAGGATGTTTGGGTTGGTTGGTTTCTTGCCAGAATTCCTAGCAGGGGTTTGTGGTCCATGATAATAGAAAATGTCCTACTATATTAGTATTCATGGAATCTCTTGATGCCTGCTATGATGGCGAGGGCTTCTCAGTCAAGTTGGCTGTAGTTCCTTTCAGATTTTGACAGCGTTTTGGAATAGAAGGCAGTTGGAGCTTCTCTGCCGTCTGGTAGCTTGTGGCTCAGTATGGTGCCGATTCCAAAAGGCGATGCATCACAGGTGACTGCCAATGGCAGGGTGTTGCTGTACTGGGTTAAAATGGTTTTGGATGTTTATAAGTCCTTAATGTTTTGGAATGCTGTTTGTTCTCGGTGGCCCCAATTCCAGACAGTTTTTTTTATTTAATAGCCATTGTAATGCCTCTGCTGCGGTTGCCTTTTGGGGCAGGAAGACATTGTAGAAGTTAATGAGACCTAAGAATGCCTGTAAGTCTGTTTTGTTCTTAGGTCTGGGTGCATCTTTAATTGCTTTTATTTTATTTTCAGTGGGGTGTATCCCTTTCTCATCTATCAGGTAGCCTAAGAATTCGAGTTGATTGGTGGCTAGTTGACATTTTTGTCTTTTGACTTTAAGCCCTGCTTCCCTGAATCTTTGCAAGACTTCTCTCAGTCTATCTTCTAATTGGTGTTTGTTTTTTGCTGATAGTAATACGTCATCAAAACAGGGAACAACCCTTTTTAGTCCATTTAGAAGGCGCTCCATTAGGCTTTAGAAAATGCCTAGGGCAATGCTAATGCCAAATTGAAGTCTGTTGCATTTGAATGCCCCTCTGTGCATGACTATAGTCTGTGCTTCTGCAGTTTCGGGGTCAACCGGCAGCTGTTGGTATGCTTGCATGAGATCAAGTTTCGCGAAAAATTTTCCTCTCCCTAATGAATGCAACAGATGTTGAAATACTGGAACAGGGTACGCGCTTTGCTGGAGTGCATGATTGAGGGTGGCCTTATAGTCACCACAGATACTCACTGACCCATCTGGTTTGACAGGAGTCACGATGGGAGTTTTCCACCTGGCATGGTCGATTGGCTCTAACATCCCTTGTGCGATGAGTTTGTTAAGCTGTTCATCTATTTTCAGCTTTAAGGCAAAGGGAATGCATCTGGCTTTGAGTTTGATGGGAGCTATCTTAGGGTCTAGGCTGAATGTTTTAGGGGTCCCCTTGTACTTGGCTAGGGTCCCATCGAATACATCCCGGAACTCTTTCAGCAGGCTTCTGAACTCTTCCCAGTCGGTCTCAGCAACACTGTTGATTCCTGTCACTCCGATTCCCAGGGGCGCGAACCATTCAATTCCCAGCAGGCTAGAGTGATCACAGTCAACAATTGTAAACTTAAAAAAACCCCTAGCAATATAAAAGAATTACAGATAGACTCTCTTCAGTCTAGCATCAAATGATATAAAATCCAATCAGCCTCCACTAAATGTTTCTACCCCAAAGCAGCATTGTGGAGCTCAGCACCTACTTTTCCCACATCTGCTGTTCGTAATCTTAATTATGCACAGATTATCTGGCTCAGCTGCTCTTAGTTAATTTTGTGAAGTACAAGCAAGTGGCAATATATCCCTTACTTCATGCAAGATATAACTTGTACATCTTGTTTAGTTGGTTAAAAATAAGTGGCAGAGCCTGACAAGTATGTATAACATAAACACTTTAATGTCCAGTCTAATAAATGACCGGAACATTTACAGATATAGAGAGCTGTAAAATGTAAATAAAAATTAGTATTTGATTGGTTTCAACATAGAACAAGTAGATAAGTCAACAAAAGAAAACAAATCTTTCTTGTGCTAAATGTGGTGATATTCATAACAACTCACTAATGAGGGACAGTTAGATATTTCTATTTAGGGTGGAATTCAGTGTCACCCAGGGAAGGATTCCATGACTGCAATTGTTTTATACAGTCTAGAACATGTTCTGTGCTACACAACCTGGGAACATCTTGAGAGTCCAATAAATTAGCCCAACTGTGTCTTTCATAGCTTGCTTTTTTTAATTTAAAAACAAATACAGAGAAAGTAACAGTGAAAAGAACATCTGTTTGCTAGAAAATGGTCAGCATAGAGAAAGAAGAGCTGCATAGCTGGAAAAAGAAATTATAGTGTTGACACCAACCCAACTTTAAGCCGAACAAGACAGCATAAAAAAAGTTAGGGACATGTCAAATTTTAATATTTCATTCGTTAATATGTTTACCAATAGAAGTTTCTCTTTAGTGGTAATGGACCATTAATTTTATGGAGCAGAGTTTTAATACTTGTCAGCATCTCCTCTTCATGGCAGTTAGCTCAACTGAAATTGCTGTTTTGTGAAGTTAAGGTGTAGCTATATTCCGTTATGGTAATAAGGTTTTTCCAGTGAGCTAACCATCACAGAGAAAATCTAGACCAAATCTTGTTAGTGTGTTACTTTAATGTATAATATGACCAGCTGTAGCATCCAACTTCAGAGCAAGTTAAGCAATGCTCCATTGCAAATGTTGAAATGCCTTGCAAACATTCTATTGGAGCCAGTGAGCAGATCTTGAGTTTAAACTCTTGTAGATTTATCCCTTCTATATATGTTATCAATTAACCTCCAGCAAATACACAAGTTTTTCCCACTCTTATTCTCCTGCTGGTATCTGAAGAAAAAGATAGATTGTGCAGTTTTTTCTCCCCAAAATGGAGAATATTTTTAATAACTGAAATGTTTCTGCAGTTTGAATAATGAAAGTGACTTTTCTCTTTCAAATGGTAAATTGTTTCAAGCTGAGCTGTTGGAAACATTAATAAAGGAAACAGCTTCTTTTTGGGTAAGAACAACATCTGCTGGGTGGTGCATCAGCATAGTAATAGCTTGATTTTGAAAGTTTATTTTATTAGTTTGCTGCCCTTAGTAAATGAAAGGAAGCATCTTTTACTCGAAGGAAGAAACTGTTATTATTTCTGAAGAAGAGTGCAATGAAATATCTGTGGGTCTTTTCTTAAAGCTTTAAAGTTGATATAAATAAACATCTTTTTCATTGCTGTTTAATTACAAAAGATGATTTTGGTTGATCTCAAGAATCTAAGCAGCATTGGTCCTGGTTAGTACTTAGACAGGAGACCACTTATGAAGATAGGGGCAGTTGCATTCTTTATATACTGAATCTAGTTTTAAACCTATGGATCACATTCTATTGTTTTATGTGTTTGCTTCTGCAGAATACCACTTGAGTAGCAAAATAAAGTCTACTTATTTTATCCAGAAACCTATATGGATCTGCTCTGGCACTGGGGAGTTTTGGGTTATATGAGCCTTTTTTTCTACGCCTTTTTGGAATGAAATAGATTGTACAAAAAACTTACATGTCCCTAAGTTTTGATCTTATATACAGCAGACTGGATCTCAGGTTCCAAGTCCATAACTTCACAGCTTAGATGGGGAACAAACCCATCAGAGAGTAGGATTCAATGGGGAAAAGCAGCTAACCAGTACCTGATGTTAATCTTGAGTATCCCAAGAATCACCATAGCAAATACTGATCTCTGAAGCATCCCTTCTACTTTTATATCTATGAAGCATATAACATATATCTATGAAGCATAAATATGACATATGACCAGTTTGTATATATTTACCAAATTACTTTTATTTCATTTTTTACTGAAACTTTCTCCTTTGAAAACCATTTTTGAAAGCAAATTATTCTCCATGAAATTGAAAGATAATGATGGAATAAACTCCCCCCCCCCCAAAAAAGCAGCTCCCTAAATTATTTTTTCTGGCCCCCACTGAGAAACTGATATGAAATAATATTTTTAGACTGCTTTGCTAAGATTTAACTATTTGCTGAAAATCAGAAGAGTACAAAGAGCAGAATAAAAGTTGACATGTAGAAAATAACTTCCTATGGAAAATTGGGAATGTACATAAATCCTATGAGATGTGATTTGAAGGGCTAATTACAATAAATGAATTGAGGAAGAGATTTGGCTGTCATCTTCTGCTTTGGTGCTAATTTTTTGCCTTTTTGGCTTCTAATCATGATAAATATTTATAATATTGTGAGTGGATCTAATGTATATTTATAATTATTAATTCAAACTGTGTCAGAGCAGCTAATTAGGCCTGAATCCAGGCTTATTAATTCTCTTAGGGTACTTTTTTCCAAGCCAGTTTGACAGATTTAGGATTAGATGAATATGGCTGTTTAACTCTGATACTTTATTAAAAAATACACCCCATATATTACAAGTTTGAGACATAAGGTAGAATATTTTAATAGAGGTAAAGATACTCACTGATATCATTGTATCATAGCATAAGTTTGTATCACCAGGGGTGATACAAATTTTGATATGAGTAGAAAATGTGCCATTTATTGTTTGTCAGTTTGATAGAGTTTTTTTAAGTATAATAATTCCATAGAATCTGGAATAGTTGCCTTTTTCACATTCCTTCTTTATAATCCTGTGAGAAATGGGAGACATGGATAATAGATATAGCATTTGCTCCATCTCATTGTTGGATGTTCGCAAATATATTGTTGAACAAACTCCTATGCCACCATACAATATGTACGTTTGTCATACTTTATTGTTTGTTCAGATTTTTACAGATTTAACATGTAGTCATAATAATTTGAGTGCAGTCTTCATCAGAATAAAGAACAGTCATTATTCAGTGATAAAACCTACTGCTTGAAGGGTTTATTAAAGTCATTTCCAACTAGAATTGGGAATATTATTACCTGAAACCTGGGACGGTGCACACTAGTCTTATTTAATTAACCTAATGATTTCAAAATGAGTTGGATCACAATTCCTATAATTTCTTGGGATTATGTAAATTGAAGTCCCAATATTTATGGAGGAATAGATATGAGTACTCTGTTGGATGAGTCTGATTTAGTAGAAATCACTCAAGCATGTGCTTAAAAAGACACATTGCTTAATTCAGAGTTATAATAGTAGTTGTGGGTCCGTCTCTGAATTAGTCAGATCACTGATTATGCTTGATCATTTAAGATAATTTTGGTAAAAGAGAAGAATCGTCTAGGGAGCTCAGAGTTCAGTGTTAAACATATAATGCTTAAGATACTGGAAAGAAAAATGGAAGGAAGATACTGAAATTCTAAATAATAGGGTACGGCAAAGTATATTAGAAGTCGATTCTTTATATATTTATAACTTTCTTTAATTCTTTTTTCTACTTTTTCTCTTTTTTTCTAATTGTACTTTTTAGTTTTTCCTGTTTGCTTTTTATTTTATCTGTTTTAATTTAATTTGTGCTAGTTGTTACTGTTATTAGTAGTAATAGCAATAGCACTTAAATTTATATACTGGTCCATAATGCTTTATAGCACTCTCTGAGTGGTTTACAATGTCAGCACACTGCCCCCAGCAATATGGGTCCTCATTTTACCAACCTCAGAAAGATGTAAGGCTACCTTGAGCAAGTCAGGAACGAACTCCTGGCAGTGGACAGAGTTAACCTGCAATACAATATTCTAACCACTGTGCCAGAATGGCTCCTATTAAAACTTCTAATAAAAAATAATTTTAAAAAATCTGGATAGCAGGTTTGTCAACATCTAAGATATTTTAAATGATATAACCTATTTACAATAACGTCTACTATTGGTTAGATCAGTACTGATCACTGATCTTTTTTTAATGTTGCATTAGGTTTTTTTCATTGTGATTGAAACTTTAGATAAAATTACTATTAAAAAGAAAATTTGCAGTTCAGAATGATCAAGATAACTGGAAATTCCAAAAAGGGGGGGGGAAAACTACAAAAAAGCATTTAATGATATTAAAGAATTATGTTAAAGAACACCCCAAAAAGCATTCTTTAATTATGTTAGAAATAAAATTGAATCCCAAGAAAAGATAAATGAATTACATTGAGGAAGTGATAAAGTGGTAATGGGTGACAGTAAAAACACAGAACTATTTTTTTTTGTCCTCTTCTAGAAAAAAAATGGCACCATAGCTGAACATGGTTATGGTTTTAAGAAAGAAAAGAAGTGTACTTTAATACAGCCAAAGAGAGAGGGATGGAAACTTTGATAATTTAAGCTTTAATCTTTAGAGCCAGATGAATGTCATCCCATATACTGAAGAAAATTGTGGAGGTGATCGCAGACCCTTTTGCAGTAATTTTTAATTTTGGGATGGGGAATTAATGGACAAACAGATTTAAGTTTTTATGAAATGTTGTTTTTATATGTGATGACAGTCCAACTGTTTCCATTTAAAAGGACTTACAAATATTTACAATGGGAGAATAGAAGATGATGCTGATAGAATTAGTGGACATAGTGAAATTCACAGCTTTCATTAAAATAAAAAATACTTTGATGAATTTTACTTCTACATGAAACCACTTTTGAACTTTTTGCAAAAAACTGAATAAAATTTTTGATTTTGGGATTTGATTAGAATTACATAGGATTATAAAAATAATATGGACTATTGTATACTCCAGCATAGGTGTTTGATCTATATTTTTTATGTGTATCTATAAAAAAGAAAGCAGGAAATCATTTTTCTATACTCTCTTGTTTTGCATTTTATCTTGCTTTTATCTTTCTTTTTCTTTCTTCAGTTCTTTTTCTTCTTGCTCATTTATTTTTTATTCTGATATAAGTATAAGAATTTTATATCATTCTTGTTCTGTATGTAAAGTGGATGACTCCAAATCTACAAACCTGATTGG